>REGL01000764.1:100333-118921 GCA_004194395.1 Aurelia aurita complex sp. Pacific | reverse complement strand
GTATGCAGAAATTGATGGGTCCTTTCATCCTTACGAGAAATCCTTTATTAGGGAGAAATAAGATCATGTTTCAAAATAGCGGGCTGAGATTATTATTAGCATCTTGTGATTTCCAGTAATTCTTATCATTCTTGAACGTTGCCTAACCACAGAATTAGTATAAAAGTAAGAAGTACCCCTGTCTTTACTTTCGAGGGGTGTATCACTCTTCCGAAATGGCGTTCGAGATTTTTTAAAACAATAGGATTTTTAGGGATTTTTCTTGAAAACAAAAGGATTTTTGCCAAGGGTGTACGAGATTTTTACAGAGTGATACACCCCTCGTTTACTTTAGTGTTTACCAAATTATTTGCCAATTTTGTTTAGATTAGATTAGGCCAACCATGACAATGTTTGTGATACAAACTGTTCCGGTCTCCACTCCTGTTTGTATCACAAACATTGTCAGGGTTGGCCTGATCTAATCTAGTTAAAAGGAGTACTTTTTTATGGGACACCCGGTAGATACCAGCAAATGGAAATATTTTACTGACTTTGTACCGAATGTTTTACAGTTGAAGCAAGAGAAGCGTGACCAGCATAATCCTAAAAAAAATTGATTATTCCAAATCCCTATTGGATTATTATTCGAATAATAATTCGAAAAATGATATGACGTGCTGTAAGGTGCTTGTGCTGTCAAATGCATTGAAAAGCATGTCATGTTTTGCTCATGCACACACGTCCACTGACCTATCATCGGATTTCCACAGCGCAGGAGCAGTCAATAGAATTAAAATATTATCATTGTTTGATTCTTCGAAATCATTATTCCATTACCATTATCATTATCATTATTATTATTATTATTAAATTTTATTATTATTATTATTAATATATTCGCATAATCCAATTCAATCGGTCACACTAATCTTGCTTCAACTGTAAACATCCAGAAAAATCAAACCATCTCATCTCATCTCATTGAAGTGAATTGATGTTGCTGTTGTCGCTTCAGTAGTCGCTTCAGTAGTCGCTTCAGTGCGCAGCTTCAGTAGTTATAGCGTCCATTCCATCTGCAATCAGTCTGTTATTGCTTCTCGTTTTGTTGCATCTTTTGGCAGATGATTCAATTTATTTTACAGAAAGATGCATTTTTTGCAAAATCTTACTTCTATGCAAATACAGCCCATATTGAACCAATGTTTAGTGAACAGCTATCATTCATGCTGTGTCTGATGCAGTCTAAATTTCATAAAATTCTTTCATCTGGACAATTTTTTACAAATTTTAAATCTTGGTGTTGTGTTTTTGGTGCACCCTGTACACAAGCAAAAAAAGAATTTGTAGTTCACTGACATCCCCCATGTTAGTTTTAATTTCAGGGTATGGTTTTCGGAAAATTGATCTAGTTTAGGGTGTGATTTCACAAATCAAAATGGCACACCCCTGTCATCTGTCCTCTAACATTGTTTCATTGTGTACGCTTGGCTCGTAGGGTGCCCCAAAATGTATCTGCATTTGCCAAATAGTACGATCATGAATTAAACACATATCTGAATCAACTTTCAATAATTTTGAAGCAAAAAGGCTACCTTAAATGAAGAAATTTATCATTGTTCTTGAGTTACGGACAATTTTCCCAGAAAGCGATTTTTGAAAAACTTAAAATTACGATCAACTTTCTTCCCGTCTTCAGCTTTGATAAGATCGCATTTGCATAGCAACCCATACGCATTTCCATGCAAAAGGCACACATTTGTCATTAGGTTTGTTCCTTGCATTTTGTTCCTTCATTTCTTTCCAGCTTAAACTTGGGAAAAACGTTGCCGAAATTTTAGTTCTCTTTTTATATTCACAATCTTAGTTCTCCTCTCGTATTTCATTTTCACAAATCACTTGCAAGCAAAATAAGCCGCAACTCGATGATGGTATGATGGATTTTAGTGACTTTGAGGTCGACGTCTAAGCAAGGCTTTCTGCTACAAAATGATTGGTGTTTCATTCAAAGCGGTACTAATTTTATGACAATACATTTTGACAGACATACATCATTTTGGACCATCCGGGAGTACACATTAAATAAATGCTAGAGGCAAAAGTAAGCGATGTACTTTGAGCAGGTTAGTTTCTGCTGTAACCTTTGCATTTTCGAGATGAATGCAGAACTGAATTTGGTTTATGCTGCTACCGTGCATTTTGGTCATTTCTGTTATGTTGCGGTTTAAATTTGAATGTTTCCCTTAAAGAAAATTCGAAGGAATAAGGAAAGAAATAGTCACACAATTTTTGTATAGTTTTAATGAAAATTCAATTCATATTGCACAACAACCTTGAAATACCCACACTATTAAGACCATGAACAATGATGACTAAGAAACTATTTCTAATACATACATTAGTCTGATCATGCGCAACTAGATTGCTCTTCTGCCTTTCCTTCAACATGGGCGACCACATTAGCCTCTTTCTCGACCAGAGCCTCGTCGTTAGTTACAGCCTCTCCCTTGTCAGTCACCTCAGTATCACAGCCAGCCGGGGCCTGCCTTGCTGAACTATCTATTGACTTATTACACTGTTGATTGTCCTCAAGATCAATTTCAGGGGGTTCCGGGGTACTTTCTGACGACTTGGCTTCATCTTGTGGGTTGGAACCAAGTGAAGCTTTGTCGCTAGGATTGTCGGTCTAAAATCGAAAAGAAGAAAGAATTGAACAGTGGTACGGAAATGAATGACTGCAATTTGGAGAGTAGCATCAGGAGGGTTCAAATGGACGAAACCCTAGACAGATATGATAGAACCAGTCTATAAGGAAATTGTGTTTAGTTACGGGGCCATAGCCACTCATCATTTGAAATTAGCCTATATGACTTTTCCTTTGGTCAGCTGAAAAGTGTAAAACAGTAAAACAATTCTTTTTGAAAGCAAAGAATGTCTTTTGTAGCCTTGATGTGTACACCGCATCAAGGTACCCCAATGTAGAGCTGAAAATGCCCTTTTGAACAAACAAGTGCTTCTTGAAAATTTCTAACAATCGACAAAGCTTTGAACTTAAAGCACAGTTTTCCAATCCAGTATTAGATGAACCAGAGGGTTTCCTGTGGTTGCAAGATTCCTATTACATCAAAGTGCTTCTCTCTGCCATTATTTCACACATGTAAGGAAAATACAGTTGAACTAAAAATAAATGGAATTGAAAATTTGGTACTGAAATTAATCGAGGGGAATTTAATTCATGGTGGAATTTGTTTGAAAGGAGAATTGTTTGTCTCGAGACCTTGAAAGAAGAAGACACGGTTATTGTTAGTGTCCGAGCTGGAGCCGAAAAGAGAATGTGCTTCCTTTCTAGGCAACGCTTTCTCCACAACAAAGTTTTATCGTTCTGGTTTGTACAGCGTTTTTATTGTTGTTGCTGTTTTCTTTGTTGTTGTTGCAAAACAAAGGGCCTTTGTTGTCGTAAGTTTAAAGCTTACCTTATCATTAGCTTCTAGTTCCTTTTTCAGCTTCCTTCTCTCTGCCTGCAGAGCACGACATAACTTTTCCAGTTTTTCAATTTTGCCTTTTTGTGTCATAATTTCATTGTCTCTTTGTGTGCGCTACAAGACAAATAACATGTTCCAGTTAGTAAGAGATAATCTAAAAAACGCAGTCTGTCGTAAAACCATTTGCATTTTCAGAATTCATCTAAGTGATATATGTCAAGGATTCTCCAAACTACAACGAGGAACTTCGATTATCTGGAAGTGGCATGCATTTGATATCCAATCAACTATTAGGAAAGTGATGGGTCATTTCTTCGCCATAACTTTTTCACCCGTGAACATTTTGGCTTGAAGAACACACAGCCAGAATTTTCGTAAGCTGAACAGTAGCCATTAGTATTTTACATATGTCTGTGTGTAATTAAAACAATTGATGGTCAGCTGCTGAACAGATATTTGCATTTATCTACAGGGAACAAAACTTTCCTCATCCTTCAATTATTTTTGGCAACGTCTATTGTTTGAGTTCAAAGCGATGGCATAACCACGGTATGAATATTGTTGTTTTTTATATATGAAAGCCAACTGTGAGATTGCAAAAAATATTGGGGAGCAAAGGGTCTTTGTAGCCTTTTCTACAGGTAGCTCAAGTGAGGCAGCCAGCCAGCCAGGTTTCAGGCTGTCATTCATGGCTTCAACTAATCGGCCATAAAAGATCAACTAATCAGTTACAATTTTTGATGTTCTATACGGCAGTGTTAATTAATAGCAAAGGATGCTATTGCAAACTATGCCGTTATTGGGGAGTAAATTGATGTTGAAATTGATCCTTTATGCTTACCTCTTCGACCATTTGTATCAATGAGACATTCGTATTCTCATATCGAGATTTCCACGTGTTAGACTCTTTTTCTAGCTTCCGAATCGTCTTTGTCATCTAAAGGAAATTAAAACAATTTCAGGAAACATCATGTCAAGTTACACTTACAGGAGGAAGGGAAATTTCCGATCGGAAGGTTGTTGCAAAATTATTTATTCTAAAGCCTGCTGATGAAACTACACTTGTCGTCACATTGGAAAAAGATAAATTAGAAGTCATATTTGTGGCACAAAATTTGAAGATTGCTTTGGAAAGCACAACGAAACAGGCATGTTTTCTGTGTCTCTATTGTTATCCCAATTTTGTTTTCCATAAATTACTGAATTGCCGGTAACTCATGTTGAAAGGTTTTTCGTTCCACACTTATTAGACAAAGGTTTTTATCTGACAGAGTGTCAGATAATATCAACGAAAATTTTGTACCCAGCTCAAAATGATGAAATTTCATCTGCCTACTTAACTGTATTTTGAAATATTGGTATCCAAAAGTAGCCTAATTCCACAAGGACCCCCAAGTTACGCTCATCTCATTGAGTTGAACTGTTGTTGTTGTCGCTGCACAGAGGGCCTTGTAACCATAGAGCTGCAAAAGCGTACAAAAATGTCAATCTGCGACAAGTTTTTGTCGCATCGTCGTGTGGTGATCAGAATATGGCTTAAAGGAAGGTGGTTTTTGCATTCATGGCTAGAATGAATATTTATCTTAGTTCTGATAGCAAGTCTTATGGTACACCAGTTCTGGAAAATTGCATTTGTGGCCTGTTCAGATCAATGGTTTTGAGAAAAAAAGTAGAAGGTGATTTAGGCCCAATAAATCTTTAAGCTAATATTCTTAAAAAGAATTTGAATCGAACGATATCTTGATGCATTTTGTAGCTTGTTCGAATGTATACAGCGGAAGATAGGCACTAAATCCTTACTGGCTAACAAAATTGGCACGTGACACGCTCTAAACCAATCAAATGGAGCCAGAAACCAACCGGGAAATTTGAAATCTCAAATTTAGGCCCTTTTTGGACGATTTACCACCCTTCGCCAAAATATCATAGGATACAAGGGAAATGAATATTTTCAAAAAATTTCTCCACAGACCTATTTCCAATGCCCTAATGCATAGTCAATCAAGGGCGCTACAAATTATGTCAAAATCTGCAGAAATGCCAAAACTTTGAATTCGTCCTCATTGTCACTGTAGTTTGTCATAGTAAACAGCTGATTGATGACTGAAACACATACTCATCGAGACTAAATATTTTGATTCGAAGGTATCCTTCTGTGTGTTGAAGTATCTTCAAAACTTCTTCAAAAGATGCCAAATTTAGAGCACTATCTGGATCTTTTTTCAGTTTGAAACTGACATAAATACCTCCGGAGATATTCAAGATTCAATGCTGAGGGTAGATTGAACAACGGGAAAAGTTGTACTGTACGGGCCTAAAAAACCAAACCGTCGTTATAAACAAGAGGCGAATTAAAAGGTACTTACATTTGTATCTTGCAAAAAAGGACAATTAATCAAATCGTGAAGCAGCCCAAATGATAAACGTACTTTAACTGGTTTTGATATCAAAATTCCACTTTTTGAACCGCATTCTACTGCTAGTTTCTCCAACAAATCGTTCACATTTCTCCTTCCAACAACATTGTCAACAAGGTCCCCTAACAAAAGGAGCGCGAAAACGTCAATGTTCAGCCACATATATGCCAGCCATCGACAAATAACATACGATTCCAATGAACTTTGAACAAATAGCAAATATATTTACTCTCCACTTTCCAGAATGGCAAGAACTGCAATATCGAACGTGGTCAGAACGAACGATTTGGTGATGTCCTCCTCGATACCTCTTGTCCTCATATCTTTACAGTACAGTGTAGCAGGTACATGAAATAAGTATGAACTGTTGATGTACGTAAGAAAGAATATAATAGCAACAAACGGAAGAAATATACATTTTGTTTTTAATGTGAAAAAATAGATTGACCATTTCGACAAAATAACATTTGAAATACTATTTTTAAAGCTCTTTCATATCAATTTCACATTCTGTTGGGATGTTGTAGAAAAATATCTATCTTTGGGCTACTTGCATCGGAGCAAAGGTCATCCATTAGAAAATCACCCTTTTATGGTCAAGCAACACAGCAGCAGCGACCAAAGCTGGACATTTATATCGCACTTGTAGACTCATGGAAACATGCACGTATTTTTCGAAAGATGGCAAAGTTTTAAGTCAGTGCATGTTTTTCGAAAGTTAAGAAGCAACCCTACCTGAATTTAAAAAGCTGAGGAACCTTTGTAATTTGCAGTTTTAATTATCCCAGCGCATTAAAAAATGTTTTTGCAATATACAGTTATAAGGTTATAGCAACTATTTGGACATTATTTTGAGTGTGAATTATGTTATTTACTTGTTTTGAGATCTTACTAAGTAATTTGGAAGCCCTCTTGACAAGGCTAAATTAACTCTACACTTCTGGCACTAGACATCTTTTGGTTAAAACTTTAAAACTTTTGGTAGAAAAATTGCCCAAATATTTAAGAAATTGCCTGCCACTCTGGGATCTCCTGTGTCTTCGTAACACTTTATAACAATTTTAAAGCTATGTTTATGCATTCATGCCACCATCTAGATCATACAAGTAATCCTGACCAAAAAGAACCAAATGAAAAATGAAAACATTCTCGAGTATTAAAGATTTTAATTATTCTGGGCCACTTGAGTGGCATGAAGCTCGTTTCAAGAAATTGAACTCTGAGATCATCAAAAATTAAAATGATAATCCTTGCCTGATCTAGATCATGGCATGAATGCATAAGATTTGATTAGATTCTTACAATGACACAGGAGATCACAGAGACCTCCCAAACCCCTACAGAAGTTTTTGTACTCAGTGAGTACTCAGATAGTGAGTATTTTGAGAAACTTTCAATACTGACTTAAAGTTTTGCTGTCAAACAGAAATCTTGACATTTGTATAGTACTTTGCAGACTCATGGAAGCATTCACGTATTTTCTGTTTGACAGCAAAAACAGTTTTTTGCGTGTTTCTTATATTATTAATGCCAGAAGTGTAGAGTTAATTTAACCTTGTCAAGAGGGCTCCCAAATTACTTAGTAAGATCTCAAAACAAGTAAATAACATAATTCACACTCAAAATAATGTCCAAATAGTTGCTATAACCTTATAACTGTTTATTGCAAAAATATGTTTTAATGCGCTGGGATAATTAAAACTGCAAATTACAAAGGTTCCTCAGCTTTTTAAATTCAGGTAGGGTTGTTTCTTAACTTTCGAAAAACATGCACTGACTTAAAGCTTTGCCATCTTACGAAAAATACGTGCATGTTTCCATGAGTCTACAAGTGCGATATAAATGTCCAGCATTGGTCGCTGCTGCTGTGTTGCTTGACCACAAAAGGGAGATTTTCTAATGGATGACCTTTGCTCCGATGCAAATAGCCCAAAGATAGATATTTTTCTACAACATCCCCAAAGAATGTGAAATTGATATGAAAGAGCTTTAAAAATAGTATTTCAAATGTTATTTTGTCGAAATAGTCAATCTATTTTTTCACATTAAAAACAAAATGTACATTTCTTCCGTTTGTTGCTATTATATTCCTTCTTACGTACATCAGCATTTCATACTTATTTCATGTATCTGCTGCACTGTACTGTACGGTAAGAGGAGAAACGACAGCCATTTATTTTGCGCTGCTGAAAGCAAGGACCGCCATTCATAGATTTATACGAGGTTTTTGGCTGATGTAATTGTCGATTACCTACCACTCATAATCTCGCAACAATGACAGAAGAATAGGACAAAGGCACGAGGACAAGTGTTATCGAGGAGGACATCACCAAATCGTTCGTTCTGACCACGTTCGATATTGCAGTTCTTGCCATTCTGGAAAGTGGAGAGTAAATATATTTGTTATTTGTTCAAAGTTCATTGGAATCGTATGTTATTTGTCGATGGCTGGCATATACGTGGCTGAACATTGACGTTTTCGCGCTCCTTTTGTTGGAGGACCTTGTTGACAATGTTGTTGGAAGAAGAAATATGAACGATTTGTTGGATAACTGCGGTTCAAAAATTGGAATTTTGATATCAAAACCAGTTAAAGTGCGTTTATCATTTGTGCTGCTTCACGATTTTGATTAGATGTCCTTTTTTGCAAGATACAAATGTTAGTACCTTTTAATTCGCCTCTTATTTATAACGACGGTTTGGTTTTTTAGGCCCGTACAGTACAACTTTTCCCGTTGTTCATTCTACCTTCAGCATTGAATCTTGAATATCTCCAGAGGTATTTATGTCAGTTTCAAACTGAAAAAAGATTCAGATGGTGCTCTAAATTTGGCATCCTTTGAAGAAGTTTTGAAGATACTTCAACACACAGAAGGATACCTTCGAATCAAAATATTTAGTCTCCATGAGTATGCTTTTCAGTCATCAATCAGCTGTTTACTATGACAAACTACAGTGACAATGAGGTCGAATTCAAAGTTTTGGCATTTCTTCAAATTTTGAAATAATTCGTAGCGCCCTTGATTGACTATGCATTAGGGCATTGGGAATAGGGCTGTGAAGAAATGTTTTGAAAATATTCATTTCCCTTGTATCCTATGATATTTTGGCGAAGGGTGGTAAATCGTCCAAAAAAGGCCTAAATTTGAGATTTCAAATTTCCCGGTTGGTTTCTGGCTCCATTTGATTGGTTTAGAGCGTGTCACGTGTCAATTTTGTTAGCCAGTAAGGATTTAGTGCCTATCTTCTTAAGACCACTTTACCCGAGGGGCAAATTAATCCTGAAAACAGATTATTTCGTTATTAATTTGATTGTTTGTGTGTTTAATTAGATTGTTTGTTCTCCACTGAAAAATCTTCAAGCAAAGACTAAACATTTCCTGCACGCCAATTTTTGATGGTTGCTTCCTCAGACTGCATTCTGTAACGTAACATTACTGCATATTTACTCATATTTCGAGGAAGGTGCAATAAAATTGCACTGATCTTCCTTTGAATTCTCATGGCATAATTTGGAAAATTTCACAATAAAATCATTAAGCCCGTGAGTGACTTCTAAGGTCCTTTGATTCCCAGTAGGAAGCAAAGGAATTGGAGGGAAGGAGGAAGGGGGAAATAGAGGGGGTTCAGGATAGTAATTTGGTGTAATTTCGAGAATATCTTGACAAACTAAAAACTTTCAAGTCAAAACTTGTCACCATAATACAGATTCTCAAGATATGAATGAACACTGATCGGTATTAGTACTCATTATCATTACTTATCATTAGTTATTAGATCGTTATAACACCAAAAAGGAACGCAAACTATCATTGTCGGCTTGAATAATAATGAAAAATATCAATATCACGGTTCTTAGGCAAAATTTACGATGTTGCAGAGTACACCGGGTGTCCCAAAAAAATGACCCAATGCTATGCGCATACTAACCGGTTTTGTGTTGTACAGGAAAATATAAAGCCCGAGGTCTTAAAAGTACAGACCGAGCTTGCGAGGTCTGTGCAATAAGACCGAGGGCTTTATATTTCCCTGTACAACTACAAAACCGGTTAGTATGAGTTTTATTACCTGATAGCTTCTAATTTTGACCTATACCATTTAGTCAAACTCATTTTGTTACTGTTATGTCGTTTGAGTTCATTGTAAATCTCATAGGCCTAAATTAATTGCTGTGGTGCCAAAAACGCGTCCTTGTATCGTATTATACAAGGCTACGGGAAAACCGCGGGAAATGTGCGATTAGCCAATGGGATTGGCGGGATTCTTGTATTGCCTCGTTTTTGAAACGTCAGTCAGGTAATAAAGTCTGTTATAGAAAACAAGTAAGTGGCTGATTAACATACTTCAAACGTTGTTCCTGTCGCTAAGAAACTAGCCTGCGTTGTTAATATTCTTAAAAATTTTTTGACATGGTAAATTTCCCGAATTAAGTATTAGGACCAAAAGAGCATGCTTGAAATCTTCAAAAAGTAGCCAAAAACAGGGCATGAATTTGCAGCCTTTTCAGATATTCAAAATAATGAGGAGCGTGTTTCATTTCAGCAAGGGAATAGGTAACTCAGTAGAATGTTGTCAGAGCAAGTTTATAATCCCTAGATACCTAAGATAGTCTTGCCTCAGGGGATACCCCTCCTTTTCTGTAAGCAATTCTTGAACATTTCAATTTGCGTGGCAAATTGAATTCCTTTGAAATTCCACAAGTTTACAAAAAACATTTATTTTCAGCTCCAAATGCTTAGCCTGCGTGTAGACTCTATTGGTTTCTTTTTAGAGAGGTTTCCCTTCCAGTGAGTCTGCGCATCAGCGACCGAATCCTTGTTCTCAGTTTATGAGAAACACCAAACCTTTCCTGATTGGCTAAAGCTTTCCCCTTTGTTTGAGTAGCTTCTGTGTCTTTGTTGAAGTCTTCTGATATTGGATTGGTATGTACATGAACAAAGGTAGCCAAATGAAAGCCAAAGAAAACCCTTTTGTGTATGGGTGTTTTGCCTATCCTATTTATAGGCGGCTCTATTGAATCTAATTCAACGAGTTAGTTCCTCAATCGTACTAGCCGCACGTGACCTAGAACAAGGATGTGGTGTCGCTGATGCGCAGACTCTACTGGAGGAGAAACCTCTCTGAAATGAAATCAGTAGAGTCTGCACGCAGGCTACAAATGCTTCGGTAGCTAAGGATCATAAACGTGCTCTGGAAAGTTTTAACTGAGTTGTCTATTCCCAGGCTGAAATGAAATGCCCTCCTCGTTGTTTTGAAGATCTGAAATAGCTTTGAATCGATCCCCTGTTTTTACGACTTTTTGTGGATTTCAAGCTTGCCAGTTTTTTCAATAT
The DNA here is from genome assembly GCA_004194395.1 of Aurelia aurita complex sp. Pacific. Lineage (NCBI taxonomy): Eukaryota > Metazoa > Cnidaria > Scyphozoa > Semaeostomeae > Ulmaridae > Aurelia > Aurelia aurita complex sp. Pacific. The sequence goes on along the minus strand of REGL01000764.1, from coordinate 107,710 downwards.
CTTTAATTTGGGAAATTTACAGAGCCGAAAAAGTTTCAAAAAATACTCATAAAGTAGGCTAGTCTTTTTGTGACAGAGCAACGTTTGAAATATTTCCATCAGCTACGTACTTCTTCTTCTAAAGCAGATTGTTCTTGGTCACCCTGTAGCTCAGAATATCGTCTTTCAAGATGTTATTTCATAACTCCAAAATTAAGAAAGAGCATTCTATTACCTTTAAATTCATTTTGGATCATTGCAAAAGAGATCAGAAGGAAAATTTATGATAGGTTCCGAAATAGAATGTTGATGACTTTTCAAAACGTAGTCATTTCTTATGACACCCAGCCCAGTACAATTGAAACGCTGAGTTTCACACAAAAAATGTTGATATAACTCGAGGGATGCTTTATGCACCTTAGTTTTTGTTAATCTCCCAACACAACAATTTGTTATCTAACAGTAAACCAGAAGGTATGAGACTCTTCCCCAATAAATGCAAGGACTAGAAATAAAATGCAATAATTACAATCTTCGCAGCAGTTTTATTGTAAAGTGATTGCACATGATCGTCCTGACTCCTATCCTGGCTAGTAGCAAAAGTCCTGGCTAGTAGCAAAAGCTAAGATTCAAAGAAATCTTTGACGAATCAAATGTTAACTAAAACTTATAATTTTACTGAAATTTAGGAATATATTCATTTGAAATCTCACCTTTCTTTCGCTATAGGACGTTGATTTAAAAGTCCAGCCAGGCATCCCAGTTAGACTGACACCGTCAGATGCATCTGATATTGACTTGCGATTCAACTGACATGTTTTGCTGCCAGCATTTTCAACATTGATCGATTTGCAATCACGATTGTCGATGCATTCTTGTTCGCATTCTTCAGGGCTAATATTGAGAAAAGTTGCGATTATTGAGCCAATAAGGGCCTTTCCTTGAACCACGGAACTGAAGTTAGCATATTGAAGACAACCAAGTCTCAGGATTCTTGTAGAAGCTCCCACAATGACAAGTGCAAAGACAGTCCTAGGGATATGAAAATGCATTTTCATTGACGGATTCATTTCTGATGCAAAGGAACTCATGAGATCTACCTTCTTGCACTTTTTTCATTGACGAATTTTCCCCTATTTGATAGGTTTCGCACATGACGTAACTTTTCTGCAGAAACTGAGACAGTACACTAGGTAAACTATGATTCATTGACATTGACATTGATGTCATGGACAATCTATCACGTAAATGCATTGTTTTAGAGGTGACTGTCTGCTGCGATATGCAATTGAACAAGCGTTAAACACCAAACAGGAACGGTATCAGCCGCTGTGCAGTCTGCTACAGTCGTTAGGTTGGGATGTGGATCTGAAAGTGCTTTGCTTCGGCTCACTTGGTTGTGTCAAAAAGGATGTTATGAGATCATTGATAGTAAATCGGTTAATTCTAAAGAACACATTGCAGTGGTGCTCAGTATCGAATTTGATAATGGCCAGTTATATATGGAGACACAGGGCGAATAAGTTATTCGGGTGAATGTTTTTTCGGTCAAGATACACTTACTCTACCGGTTGTCCCAAAATGATGTATTATCGTTTGATTGCTTATATGTCCATAAAAAACTTTATTTTATCCGATTGCCAAAAGGCTAAATTGTATTTGAGGATGTTGATTGTGGTTTAGGCTGATCTCTTCATGTCGAAAAGAAGATCGATAAACCTGCTCAAATTCAAGCTTTAGATGTTATGAAAAAGAAACGGCCTTCTTTCCCATTCAACATTTTAGATGTGATGCAAAATGCTGAACTTATATGTCGTACTGAGAATACATGTCGTTCAGGGAAGACGAATTCAGTTAATACTGGGTTCAGAGAATATGAATAGGAGTTCAGCCTTTTGTATCACATATAAAATTTTGATTGGGAAAATACCGGGTGCGCCAAAATAAACTATGCACGTTTCGCAGGCCACAATAAATCGTACACTGTACCGATTTTGAAGATTTATGATTTAATCGTCCGCAAAAAGCCTGAATTAAATACAGGGATTTTTTGCAAATTTTTTCATATTCAGTTTTTAAAACTAGAAGCGAGTTTCCTAAAATTGTAGCTTTCGAAAACACTGCAAAACGATCAAAAACATCGATCAAGTTTTCCAAAGAATCGACATGAATGGACAAAGAGATAACTTGTTCGTGATGATTTGCGATTTAGAAATNTAAAATTTTGATTGGGAAAATACCGGGTGCGCCAAAATAAACTATGCACGTTTCGCAGGCCACAATAAATCGTACACTGTACCGATTTTGAAGATTTATGATTTAATCGTCCGCAAAAAGCCTGAATTAAATACAGGGATTTTTTGCAAATTTTTTCATATTCAGTTTTTAAAACTAGAAGCGAGTTTCCTAAAATTGTAGCTTTCGAAAACACTGCAAAACGATCAAAAACATCGATCAAGTTTTCCAAAGAATCGACATGAATGGACAAAGAGATAACTTGTTCGTGATGATTTGCGATTTAGAAATCGACCAATTGTAATCTGCTAAGCGAGAGTTCGTACTAAACCTCCAAATCGCCCTGAAAACGTTTTCTCTTCGTCCATTCATGTTGAATCTTTTAAGATTTGATCGACGTTTTTTTTATCGTTTTCAATGTTTTCGAAAAAGAGCATTTTAAGAAACTCGCTCCTGGCTGTAAAAACTTAAAACTGAAAAATTTGTAAAAAGTTCTAAAATCTAGTTCAGACTTTCTGCTAAATATTAAGTCATAAATCTTCAAAATCGGTCCAGTGTACGATTTATTGTGGCCTGCCAAACGTGCATAGTTTATTTTGGCACACCCGGTAGGCTGTATCTTTCTCATGCCATCCCTACATACATAAGCAGTTCATATGATGTAAGACACAAGATTGAGAAGATATTCAGTGTGAATATGTAGTATATACCGGGTGTCCCAAAATGATGTATTACTGTTTGATTGCTTACATGTTCATAACCAATGAACCGATCTTCAAATTTTGTTTTCTTTGATTGCCTAAAGGCTAAATTGTATTTCAATATGTTGGTTATGGTTTTACAATGGGGTTTTCGTGTCGAAAAGAAGATCGATAAACCTGCTCAAATTCAAGCCTCAGATGGCATGAGAAAGAAACAGCCTCTTTTTCCAGTCAAAATTTTATATGTGATACAAAAGGCTGAACTCCTGTTCATATTCTCTGAACTCAGTATTAACTGAATATTCGTATTCCCTGAACGACATGTATTCTCAGAACGACATATAAGTTCAGCATTTTGCAGTTCAGTATTAATTAGATAAAAAAAATATATTTTTCCAAATTACATAGTTAGGTTGCATGCATTACATGTGCAGTCGTCCCATTGTTTTATTAAAATCTTAAAACTTCTCAAATTTTCTGCTGATTTTAGTTCGTTTGGTAGGCCGTTCCAGATCTGCGGTCCTATGGACTTGAGACTCCTGGATCCAAACGTTGCTTGATTGGGCTAAGTTATTTGGATTTCTTAACGAATAATTGAAGAACGTAATTCGAAAAGGCTCCACATGAATGGTGGATTCAGATGATTCAATGTTTTGAAAATTTCGATGCAAAGGATTCTTTGGCGAGCAACCTGCATGGTGCATTTGTTTGATTTCAAAAGCAGATCGTCATATGCACTTGTATGATCGTTGTAGAGAAACCTTAGAGCGCTTTCTTGTAATTTTTGCTATTTTCTGTAATGACTTGGAAGATGAGAAATACCACACCAATTCGAAATTTGAATATACGAAACTCTGAGCAAGGACCTTTTTCTCCTCAAAGCCAATAATCGTCTTTAATCTTTTAAGAACATTTAACTGTGTAAAGATTCGAATTATGTTTATATACAGTATATATATAAAAGAGTTTGACAGTCTCCTCAGATTTGATTACACTACCGTTAATGTTAATTTGTTCACCACTAGTGTTTGCTTGGTTTTTTCTGAGCAATAACGCATGGAATTTTTCAGGGTTGGCAATCATTTCATTTTGCTTTAGCCAGGATAAAGCAATTCCAGTTTCTTTTTCTAAAATATTGACAAGATCGGGTATGCTTTTTGAAAAATAAGTGAGTATATTGTCGTCAGTATAATTGTAGAGAGTTGCCTGTTTTATGAAAAGAAATAAATCATTTATGTAGAATTTAAACAGAATTGGGCCAAGCACTGATCCTTAGGGTACACCAGATATCAACTCTTGAAAAGAACTGTGCGTATTATTTATCCGTACGCTTTGTTTCCGTCGTTTGAGATAAGAGTAGGTGAGGACAAGCGCGTCTTCTTCGAATCCATATGCATGTAATTTTGCAATAAGCAAATCATGTGGAATGCAGTCAAAGGCTTTTGAAAGATCCATTAGGATAGCACCTAGTCGTTGTCGTTGTCGTAGGATAGTCGTTGTCGAGGTTAGACCTCCAATCTTTGATGAGACGTATTAAGACATGTTGGGTGCCGTATGCTCGTCTATAGGCCGCAATGAAAACAGAAAGCGTGTTGTCTAGATGTTGAATCAATTGTTGTTTTAGGACTTTTTCGTATATCTTTGAAAAGTTATTAAGAACACTAACTGGGTGGAAGTTCCTTTCTACTGTACGATTTGGCTCCCCCTTATCTAAAGAACAGACCGCCGCCTTTTTTGCATCATCTGGGAAACTTGAGTTGCGAATGCTATAGTTTATTGCCATGGTTAGTGCGACTGTGAGTTCGTTAGAAGCAAGAGATACAAGCTTCGGGGGGATTTGATCCTCACCAGTAGATTTTCTTCCATCTAAGGATTTTAATGATTTCATAACCTCTTCATTGCTTACTTCATGAAAAGTGAAAGTGTTTAACAATTGTTCTGGGTTTTGAATGATAGCTAGGACGCTGGGGTGGCTCTCATATTCGTCGAGAATTAATCAAAAAATTTGGCGGTCATCAGTGATTCCTGTATCTTTAGCAAGGCTACTAGGCTTCTTGCCGCTAGATTTCTCTACTATATTTGATGCTCTAGGAAGACTAGGGGGCCTAGGGTATTTGATGCTCTAGGAAGACTAGGGGGGCTGATTCAGCTCCCCTGTTTTATTTCCGTTCTGAATGATTTAGAGCCTTGAAACTTACGCATAATAATACATTTAAATTACAAACAAATTATGCAGTTGGATAGAGGATTAAAAGAAGCAAATATTCCTCTAATTTCATTGTATTCCTGCTTTTGCTGTAGATTTCATTAGCATTTATTGACATTTTGCATAGGTATCTCTCAAAATTGATCGTGTTTACCCCCTGCAATGAATTTAATTATTCTAAAGAGTTCATTTTTGATTATAAGAAGGATACAAACTAAAATTCAGAAAGTTTCAGCGTTGCGAGTGCGCTTGGTAATAATCCACAGAAGAAAAGCCGCTAGGGGGGGGGGCTGATTTTTTGAAGCAATTAATTTTCTCCAGATGTTTGGGTGTACAAGTTTGGATGCCGGTTAAAATATCTCCAGGATTGGCGGAGTTCTTGCATCTCTAATAGAAAAAAGCGGCGAAGGCATGTCTAGCCCTGTTTACTCCACTTCAAGTCAGGTGATAAAGTCTCTTAATAAAACCTCTTTTAAATTACATAAGTTATTTCGCAATGAGCAACCTTTTCCATGAATGCAAAAAGTTTCGTTTCATTTCATTTCATTCATTTTAAATTCTTTATACAGGGTGAAAACATTCAGTCATTAATAAAAAACTGTTTTACAATGTACCCTATTAAAATAGAGAAACAAAAACAAAATAATACTAATAACAAAAAACAATTAATGAATAACTATCTAATACTACTTACTACATTTTCAGATGAATTACAAAATGAAACCTATTTTTTAGTTAGTCCTATCGAAAAGAAAAAGAACATTACCTACATTGCTACAGAAAGAAAATCTATAGCCTATCCCACAGCACACTTCAGGCAAGAGACTTTCCGTGAATAGAATGATGGCTTGTTTTGGGTAAGTGGTAGACGTTGACGGCAATCTAGCTTGACGTCTAATGTGGGACCGACTTTGGTCAATATGCAAGGAAGTATGCGAAATTGGTTGTATATAAACCTTCCTTTAGTTTTAATTTGAACTTGATAGCGAGGGAGACAGCTTGATTTGGTGATCAAGACCATTCCAAACGGTAGCCCCTCGATATGCAAATGACTTTTGTCCGTTGTTTGTTCTAAACAAAGGAAGTTTCAAGTCAGTTTCGGTGTTTCTTAGCGTCCTTGCTGCCTGTTCACGCTGTCTTTGAAAAATTTGGGCCATATATTCTGGGCAGAGTTTATTCACAGATTTGAAAAACAGTAGTTGCTGTCTCAAACCTGATCAGCTCTCCAACTGTTAGCCAGTTCAAACCTTTTATCAGAGGTAAGGAATGTGCATCATAAGCACTATGTGTCGCAATAAGGGCAGCGCGATTTTGAAGAATTTGCAGTCTTTTCAGGTCTGCATCTGTGCAACAACCCCATACATACTGTGCAACAATATCGTAGATATGGTTCGACTTTACTTTTGTACATGGTTTTTACTGTAATGAGTGGAACGTACCTCTGTTGTATGTTTGTTATTTAGGTCAAATTCGAGTGTGGCCACCCTGTGACCGACACGCCCCCTCGCCACGAGACTGAGAGAGCAAAAGCAGATCTTACGCTGAGACTTAGCTAACGACGCTTTTAGGAACAACACACGAACGATGATTGCAAACGCAACAAGAAGTAAGATGAACGATTACAACGAATACGACGATGAAACACGCAAGAAGTAGAACTAATCAAGGAACTGGACTGGGAAATATATCATGCAATACAATAGATTGTCAATGAAGTGTAGAGAAAACATCGAGCGCTTATATATGTATACGAGTTTCACTTATTCGACTTTAGTCTTAAGCCGTCCGGTATGGTCTTCTGGTAAAAGAACGAAGGAAACTGCCTGGCGTTTTGTTCCAAATGGGGGCAAAACACATGCCTGCGAACAAAATATTTCATGGTGCCGTGACCCGGGAAGAAGAGTAGAAAGATGGCAGAAGAATTAAAGAAGAATATCAAAACGAGAAATGGACATAGACTAGTTGTAAAAATGCAATCGCAAAGAACAAAGAACTTATACCGCCCGCGGGAATTCCTGTTCCCGACGAGATCAAACCAAGATTGAATTCGTTCAAGAACACATTAACGAGAAAGAGAAAGGACTTAGAAACGATCGATGCCAACATTTTAGGAGCTCTGAAGAACGACGAAGAAATCGAGAAAGAAATATTAGAACGTGAAGAAATCGAGCAAGAAATAGAAGACTATGTGTGTTTAGTTGAAACCGCACTGGCAGAAGTTGGACAAGCGAATTCGCAACCGCAAAAACAATCGAG
>REGL01000764.1:15016-25235 GCA_004194395.1 Aurelia aurita complex sp. Pacific | reverse complement strand
GGGGGGGGGGGGGGGGCTTTTTGATAATCTCGAGAGGATAGCACCTGCTAAAGCATGTTCAAGTGTTCCAGTCAATGCTGCAAGGAAGAAAAGTACAGAGTGACCGAATTTGGCCAGGAAAGATCCTACAAGTAGTTTAAGATGTCGGCTATTCTAGCAGACATTGCTGGATATTATTGCTTTGATATTTATGGAGCAGTAAACTTTCAAATTGCGTTCATTTTTCTGACTCAACTGGTATGGTACTGAAGAAATGACAACTGGAAACCAAGAAAAGAGGTAGATGTAAATCGTCAGCTGATAACCTGACAGCGGCATTTCGGGGCATTAAAATCAGCTGTTTAGAGGGATGAATGCCTTTGAATTAGTCTAAAGATGAGTTTGCGTAATGCCTTTCCAGGGCCTTCCACTTGCATACTAAAATAACCAACTTTCTATGTCTTAATCCAGGCCAAAAGTTGACAAACAGTACTCGAGAGACACATTCATATTTGTATTTGCAATGTTGCTGATTGTTTCAGTGTTATTTTCAATAAGAACAAATGCTGATAAATTAATAAACAGAGATCAAACGGAAGAATGGAAAGGATGGATGCAGGTATACTATTATGACCTTTAACCTTCGATATCATAAAAATCTAGTGACCCTTGACGCTATGACTTTTGATCTATGAAAAATACCATCAAATTTTGTCTCATTGCTGACATATGAAATAGATTTTGAGATATTTTCTCGTCTAGATTCAGACCTTCTGTTCTAATTTGGTAAGTGATTTCTAAAACCGCTTTCAATTCTTGCAAAACGGCGAAAATGTAGATGAAATTTCTCATACTTGTCTGCCTTGTAGCATAACATGCCTCTTGGCAGAATTATACATCTTATCTTGTTTGAAAAAACGAAATGCAACTTTAGTGGAGATGTTGTCACAAAATGATGATACTTAAGTCAGTTTGACGCACACCGTCTGAAATCTGAAATCACGATCTACCTTCATTCCAATCACATGCAGCCTTCATCACTTAATTGATGTTTTCTTAAAGGGGCAGTCAGACGTGATATTGCGTGGGACATTTTCATTGTATTTGTATGAAAAGTGCTTAGGCTTAGCATCGACTCGTCAATGGACATTTTGAATGGGATTATCGCACATTTCAATCCATCTCCATCGACGTTGTTCTTGACAATCTCAAGGATTTCATTGACAGATATTGTTCGTCTGTGTTGATTTCATGTATTTGCAAAGTTATTTTGTCTATCACAAATTCCTGAAAGTCGTAAACAGCGATCTTGCTGCAGCAACTTTGAAGCTGCGAAAAGATCATCTACAAGTCGAAGTGGGCAAGAAACTCACCAAAGAATATGGTTTTTGAGTCAGATTTACGATGCTTGGTGAAACCGAAAGGTGAATGGACCTTCTCAAACACTACTGAATTCATTGCTCAATTAATTTCATCAGAATTACAGCGAACAAAGAGGTACAGTAGACATGTTTTGGCATTTAGGCCTATACGAATTGGACTGTGACACGCAGAATCTGCTACCCGCGTTTCGCGTCTGACTGCCCCTTTAAGTATGGCCTATTTCAGATGCAAGAAATTGTTTAGACAGTTTAAACCGAAACTTGTGAGGCTCATTTCATCATTTTTAATAACTGCATCTCATGGAAATAGTTTTGTATGTTTGCTATTTATGGGCATCACCTCAAGTGCTTCTAGGAATGAAATCTTTACAAAGAATATTTTTCGTAACTTTTACGGCAAAAAAGGTGTTGATTTTGCATGTTGCATTGAAATCTGTTATACTTACCAAAATACAATTGAATGATAAATAGTGCCATTAAAGTATCCAAACCTCATATCATCGGAAAGAGGATAGATAGTGCTTTTTGCCGGTATACATTACATTTACCGTAAAAGCTCTATTAAGCCCCCTCTCTATTAAGACCCTTCTCTAATATAAGCCCTCTCCTCTTAGCCAAAATTTGAAATAAGCTCCTCCTCTCTATTAAGCCCCCCCCCCACTTATATCAAATTCCAGAGGTTACCAAATGTTTTCCATACCGGGTGAGCCAGAAAAAAGTTCCCACTTTCGACAGGCCAGGATAAATCACACTCTAGGCCAATTTTAGTTGTTTTTGATTTAATCTTTTGTCAATATCCTATATTATTCTGGGTTATTTTTTGTAGATTTTTCGGACACCAATTTATCGATATATTAACGATTTCTTGAAATTTTTTGGACTGCAGACTGCCCATAAGGATCGAAAAACAGTGATCAAATTTCCTACAGATTGAACTTGCCATAACAAAGGGAGTGCTCTTCAAAATGACTAGGGACCTTGGAAATGGATTCGGTACAATCTGTCGCACGAGCAGTCGTTCAATGATTGCGCAAGTTGAAATTCAAAGAAATGATAATACAACTGAGAGTCTTTATATTAATAAAAATGACATTAAACTTGCGCAATCATTGAACGACCGCTCGTGCGACAGATTGTACCTAATCCATTTCCAAAGTCCCTGAAATTTCAAGAAATCGTTAATATATCGATAAATTGGCATCCGAAAAATCTACAAAAAATACCCCAGAATAATATAGGATATTGACAAAAGATTAAATCAAAAACAATTAAAACTGGCCTAGTGTGTGATTTATCCTGACCTGTCGAAAGTGGGAACTTTTTTCTGGCTCACCCGGTATATTAAGCTAAATAAGTTTGCATGTTTATTTTGATATGGTTCAAGATAAAACTTTGTCGAATTTATGTACTTGATTCATAAAATTGTATGTTGAATCCACAAAGTATGGTGTAAAAGAACTAAAGAGCTATCATATGTATCCTTGTCATTTGATTTTGTGAATAACCCCCCCCCCTCTCAAATAAGCCCTCTCCCTTTTAAACCCTCCTCTGGAGTGTCAGAAATCAAATAAGCCCCCCCCCCAACGGGCTAAATAGAGATTTTACAGTATTCAAATCTGAAAAACATTTTTATTTTAAAAAAAATTTTAATTATAATTGGGTTGCATTTATTTTGAAACACGCTTGTATGAAGACATAACCAAAATGTTATGGAAATTCTCTTTGGTTCTAGGTTCAGTTTGTTTGGTATCACTACTTCGATGCTCAAGAAGTGTTTAATTCTATTCGATGTTATATTGGTGCATACGTTTGGATGACAGGATTTGGTGAGTACGAACTGAAATAGCTCCTCGCAAAGCATATATGGAAATTTCACAGCGACAGATTTACACGCGTATTTTTTAAGGACAACTGTAGGCTGAATTTTTTTATAACTAAGAAAGTAGGCTACCTGAATTAAAAAGATAAGAAGCTTGTGTAATTTACGTCACATAACATTATTTGACACTGCAGCATCGACTAATGTTTTGAAATTGTTTTGGAGCACTTTCTGTTGGCACTTGTTCTGAGAGTTTAACGATATTTTTGAAGCTCTTTCAACAAAGAAGCTTTCGGAGTAAATTGGCAGAAGATTTGAGAAAATGATAATGAACCCCGACCCAAAGTTCCTTACAAAACAAAATAACTGTAGACTATTCATTCACAAATGTGACTGTGGTGAAAATGTGCTGCGTCAAAGTTTCTGGAATTCTGTGCATTTTTGATTGAGCAAAAGATGATGCACTCCGATGAAAAGCCGTATTAGATTCATTTCCCTACAATAGTGTAACAAAAATTTTGTCATGTATAAGACAGAAAAGAAGTTGATCTACGTTTTGCCAAAATGCTATATCTAGTCAAGGCTCCTTGTGGTTTCGACTCTAACGAGTAATCAAGTTTGATAAAGAAACTGTTTGTACTACTTGCCAATTCAATTTTCACTTTAGAAGCCCTGCACTTACGTAGTTAAGGACTTTTTCAAAGATGTGACATTTTGCAAAATTCAAGCTAAAGCATGTTTTTACGCGTGGTTTGCGTATGTATTTAACAGAAATTTACAAACAAAAATAAAAGGCCTAGCAGTATATGTTTGTTTTTCTTTAATATCTTAGGTAATCTCACATACTTCTGGCTACGAGAAGATTATTCAATTTTTCGTCTTCTAAAGATGATGTTTCGTTTGAATTTCTTGGTGGCCGTTGTCATGGCAGTAACCAATCACGAGTTCGTTCGATACTACGTCTGCGCAATGCATACATATTGGTTTTTATCGGTTTGGGCCGTCTTGGTCGTTTTCCACAAATATAACAAGGTAAGGTAATCCTTTCATTCTGATCTTGCCCAAGCAGTTGCCGAAAAATGCCTATTCCTTTGGAAATATCAGAAAAATCGAGAAAGGGGTGTCCATTAGCCTGCGTGCAGACTTTACTTTCCACTGCGAAGGAGAGCCTTCCGCCTTGGCTCTCCTTCGCAGTGAGAGTAAATTCTACACGCAGGCTAGGTGTCCATCGACACCACCAAAGGGGTGAGTGGCTGAGCGACTTATACAGTTTCCGTCAGGTGACTGAAGTTAAGCTCGATCGAATGAGGTCAAGTTCCTGGTCGGTGACCTCTCGGAGGCCTGACCTTGCAACTCACCTCGCCGTCCTTCGGAAGGGACGTTAAACTAGGGGTCCCATGCCTAGAAGCGGCATGCATAGTGGGCTTATATCAGCTTTAGATAGCCAGGAATCCTTCCAGCTTACTTAAAATGAATTATTGAAAAAACTCAATTGCCGAAAACTATCTTTTCCTTTGCAGGTGTTGATATTAGAAACTAATGATTTTAAATATATCTGGTTATTTGTAAGGGATCTACCCTATGCACAAAGAAAAATTCACAATAAAATCAAGGTTGAGTTACATTTTTCACCATTATTTTACTTTAAAGATTTATAAAAGGGGCATTAAAAACCTAAAATGTCTTACTTTGACGTTTTTCAGCTGGTTTTTCTTTTTTAGCCTTGATTTTACAAAGTCCTCATTTTTGTCAAATTGTTATGTCGATAAGAAGCACAAATGATCTTGATTTAGGCTAGTTTTGTAATTCAAACCAACCACCGTTAGTTGTCTATTTATGCCATAACTACCATGCTTTACATGACACTTCCTCTCCGTAAACTACTGGGTGGGCCAGAAGAGAATTACTGCATTTAAATGCTCATAGCACCAATGCTACAAAATGGGTCTGAACGATTAAAGGCTTTGTTGAAGTCGAATGACAAACGCATTGTTTAGATTTTCTCACACTCCTTCGAAGGTGTTGTGGCGCATATGGTGTAATCGTCTGACATTGCAGCCAGAACAGTCTTAGAGGATAATACGTGCATGCACATGTAGATGTCATTGCTGCAAAGCAGAAAAATTAACAAACTTTGACCATCATTTTCATCCATTTTTGAAGGCTTCATGAAGGGGTCTTTTCCAGGAAGCCCGGCATTGATTCAGAATAGAGTGGCTGACTTTTAAGCCAGGTGAATATTAGCATATGATTGAACAGGTTCACTATTAAACAGAACATCTTCCAATATCATTTGCTTCAGTATCCAAGGAACAGTAGCTTTTCAAAAAAGGGATGTTTTCTTTTTACTCACCTTGTACCGGGTGAGTCAGAAAAAAGAATACCCGTTTGAAAGGTCACGCCTCCCTGGATATCAAGACAATGATATCGGCAAATGTATAGTTTAATGGTAGAAATGTTCAATTCTACTATAGAATTTACCTGACTGAAATCGGCCACTCTGTTCTGAAATTCTGAGGGAGTTTTTCAAAGAAGGCCTCTTCATAAACCTTCAAAACGTGCCCAAAATCATCAACAAATGTCCCTAACATTTCTGCCTTACAATGCCCTTACAGCAACGACTTATGGACGCTTTAACGCGTGCTATCCTCTTGGGAGGATGAACAATGCCTCCCACTGGTATCGATGACCTATTCAGGGGGATTCCTTTCTCCCAAGAGGACAAAATACACGAATTTATGTGAGTGTCATCGATTTTAGGAAGGGAAATTTGCTCATTGTTTTCCTTCGTTTTTGCAGGTTTTTGGAAGGGGTTTTCTGCAAAAGATCACCCATATCCACGGGAAGGAATGGCCAATTAAGGCCGGGTAAATACTGAACCTAATTGAACATGTTGGCAATAAACAAGAGAGTTTTCAATGTTATTGCTTGGATATTCATGGAGCAGCGGCCTTCCAAGCGGGGATTCTTTTTTCTGACTCACCCGATATTATATTCTAGAAGTATCATTTTTTCATATCGACGAAATATCCTAACGAAGTTTATTCATTTCTTCTAGAATCGATATTTCATGGCTGGAAAATTCGCTATTTATGCTGTAATAAATGCAATCATCTTCAACGTTCCTGGGTTATCAGCCAAGATTTTCATCCCATTCCATTTCATATTGGATGTCAAAGGAAATCTAGATTACTGGATTTATCGATCAACGTAAGATTCTTCAATCCAAATTCAACTTCGCTAAACTGGTTTGAAGACTTTGTTGACCTTAAATTAAGCAAAGATTAAAGGTGACCAGCATTGTCGAAAGATAAGAAATAGTGTTTAAATTTCTTTGATATCTCATTCTCTTTTCAAGTTATCCACCAATTTTAAGTATCAGCTAATGACGTGATTTTGTTTGCATATTACCAGGATAACAGATAAAAGTATAGCTGGAAATTATTTTTGAAAGGTTACAGTTGTAAGAAATATTTCAGCTGAGCTAATTAATGCAATATAAATTGTCTCATGACATAATATCATGTTTAGAAAAGCTTGTTGATTGAGAAAAGTTGTTTGATTAGATTTCCCTTTGGGGACATAGTCAGCCTTGCATACTTTCTTTACTTTTTGCAAACAAAATGACGTCATCAGCCAGTCATGAAAATGAGTGGATAAGTCGAAAATAAAACAAGATATGAACAAGATTTAAAAAGAAGGTTTCATCATTCAATAGTGCTATTCATTTGCATCGATAGAAGTTTCACTTCAGATCACCTTTAGCTGATCTCATCTCTGCTAAGCTTAGCTAAAAAGTGGCTTTCAGATCCCTTAATGGTGGTGTGCCTTCTTATATGAATGACATGTTTACGATAGTCAACAACTCCACACTTCCGTCTCTTATGAACACCGATGTCAACCTCAGGCTGCCATTGTTAAAATCGTCAGGGGGTGACATTGCTTCACACCAGGCGCCAAACTTTAAAGCATGTAAAAAACGGAACTGGAAAAATGTACACCAAATATGTTTCATGTTTTTGTTTGTTTATTATTATGTGACACTTTGTAATTTAGTTTAGTTACGCATGGCATATGTTGTATTTTTATTGCAAATTATTATAACTTTTTAGCCTGTAAATCAGTTATTATAACTGAGGGACTAGCATGGATAGAAATATCAAATGACATCAATCAAATCAAATCATAATGTATCGTTTAATTCCTGAAAAGGTACCATACAACATTATTCTTTACTTTTCAGGTTGGATCATTGGGCAACTTTAGTTGGCATGCTTGTTGCTTACAACTATCCTTATTACGAACGTTTCATCAAATTTCTTGATAACAAAGAAGACAATCGTAATCGAATATTCAAAGAATCATTACGAATCATGATCACAGTGATTCTAATCACCATATTCATCATATGGTTTTATTACATATTACTAATGGATCGACACACGTATATAAAAGTTCACCCATTCACTTCATTTGTCCCTATAATTGTTTATATATGGCTGCGAAACTTGTATCCAATACTACGCACGCATCATTTGAGCGTTTTAACATGGCTTGGAAAGGTCACACTAGAGACTTATTTATCACAGATTCATATATACATGATAGGAGATGCGAAGAAGATTTTGACCTATTTACCGAATTACCCGCTGTTGAACTTCATGCTGGCAACCGCTATTTATTTGTTCGTTTCCCTGCATTTATTCAGACTGACTGTTTTCTTTAGTGCGTATTTGCTGCCGAAGGATTTGAAAATTATTGCAAAGAACTTTTTGATAGCTGTGGTTTGGTTTTCGTGTTGTTATGCGTTGTCGTATATACTTACTGTAGAGTATTCTTGGGGACTGAAAAGAACTGGGTTAGAATTTTTGCTGTGGAATGTTACAAAAAGTTGATGATATACTAGACATCGTACAGAAGATAGTATTAGTTAGGTGTTTTCAGCAAAAAGGAACATTTCATCTTATAACTCCCATAGGAACTGGAAGAATTGTTTTCATAACTAGAATTCTACTCAGAATCCTACCTTCAAGGTATTGAGAATCTACCCATATCACCCTTCTTCAGAAAATGAATAGGCCTAATGATCCCTATGGGAGCTAATAGATGAAAAGTTTCTAAATTGCATGTGTCACATTGCTCTAGCAGATACCCTGTCGCATAAAAATTTTGCATCTCAAAAACAGAGTAGAACGCGATTTTTGCTAATGATACCCTGTCGCATAATTTTCTTACCCATTATGATACCCTGTCGCATAATTTTCGTTAGAAAAGGACACCCTGTCGCATAATTTTTTACCGTAAAAGGACACCCTGTTAAGCGGCACATCCCGTCAGGTCAAGTATGGGAGTACCGCCCCCCCCCCGGGTAAAAAAGTAAGTAGAAGTGATATGGTGTTGTAACTTCGTAACTTATTTATGAAAAATTTGGGCACCCGTATACTGTCAACCGATATCGCGCCTATTCTGTAATCGTGAGGACAGAGGCCTCAACTTTATCGCGTGAGGGGAAAACTGTTTGATACCAGGTCATAGAATATTTCAAGGCTAGTAACACCGTACGAGGGGCGTACGGCGTATCACTTTGTAAAAATCTCGTACACCTCCGTACACCTTTGGAAAAATCCTTTTGTTTTCAAGATAAATCCGTAAAAAATCCCTAAAAATCTTAATGTTTAAAAACATCTCGCATTTTGAGAAGAGTGATACACCCTTCGACACCGTCGCTTGTGGTAAATCCTTAGGTTAGCACCATTATGTTTTGCAGGTTAGTTATTACGCAGTTTCGCTAATGACGATTGGTAATTTGTGTGAAATAAAGTAAGTAGAAGTGATATGGTGTTGTAACTTCGTAACTTATTTATGACAAATACAACCCGTTAGTGTTGGGTACCCGCCCGTATGCTATCAACCGCTATCGCGCCTATTCTGCAATCGTGAGGACAGAGGCCTCAACTTTATCGCGTGAGGGGAAAACTGTTGATACCAGGCCATGGAATATTTCATGAAAATTGAAAATTGATTCACTCGAACTTACGTCAGAATTTTTCAGAGGCTTTATTTTACGCAAACAGCATTACTTCTGCATCACTCAGTATTCAACTTTGCTTGAATTAGTGAACCCTTGAAAAACCTCAATTGAAGATTTGCTTAAAGGCAGTCTGTCACGCACTTGATTGGTTGATAGATAATGGCAATACAAAGAATAGGAAATTTGAATGGCTGCTGATCTTATTGACTTTCTACGACCGTAGAAAGTGAGAACGATTAGCCCTTCTTTGTTTCAAATTCACGTACTCACAAAGACATGCGTTGTATTGAGCTTAGCCTGCGCGCAGAACTCTCTGTGCTAGTTAAGCTCTGACTTTGTTGCAGCAATCAGATACGTCACAGACTGCCTTTAACATGGCGAGATTAATTTTTGCGAGTTTCTACCAATAGAATCAATCGAAGCTCTGCAACGAGCGGAGGCTCACCGCAAAAAAGTTCTTCTCCGTATCCTCTATGACAAAATTGGCTACTGCGCAAATATTTTCTCCTTTGGCCGAGGCCTTAGCC
Source organism: Aurelia aurita complex sp. Pacific (assembly GCA_004194395.1). Lineage (NCBI taxonomy): Eukaryota > Metazoa > Cnidaria > Scyphozoa > Semaeostomeae > Ulmaridae > Aurelia > Aurelia aurita complex sp. Pacific. The sequence continues at coordinate 15,497 of REGL01000764.1, read as the reverse complement.
ATGAGCCACAAATCTTTGGCTATTTCTTTTCTCAAAACCCTTTACAGTGGTTTGGGTGTTAAGGGGTTGCTTGCAATATTGTGCACAATCTGTTGGTTTGACAAACAGACTACTTTCTAGGACATTTTGTTGGTTAAAATATATAGTAGTGTCTAGGAAATTAACTTTGCTCCTAGAATAGTCTCCTTCAAATTTTGTAGTATTATGTATCGAGTTTGCGTATTGAAGAAACCCTAAAAAGGCCTCTTCTCCGTGTTGCTAGATGATTAGGGTGGGGTGGGGTAAGTTGGGTCTACGGGGTAAAGTGGGTCTACTGAGCTTTTTGCTAGAAATATCCTTTCTCGTTACATGGAAGAAAGGTTGGCTATTTTTCTTTTAATGTCTACATACTAAACTGCCTTTTTACATAAAACATTCGTCTTAGATGTATCTCGACTCGTTTTATAAAATAACTTTACTGAACGGCCTATTGTGCAAGAAT
>REGL01000763.1:109518-146434 GCA_004194395.1 Aurelia aurita complex sp. Pacific | reverse complement strand
TCAAAACATTTACTGCTCAGCTTCTAGACCAAAGAAATAAAATGCCCGCGGCAGATGTGTAGATATATCCTTCTTCCTTCGATCTATGCTCATGTTTGCCCTTAAAAATAATTTCTGGAATGCACAGCAAGCGAGCTAGCTACCTGGGTTTCAGAGAAAATTTTGCGGCTTTGTTTGTCTTGAATTACTGGTTGAGAGAAATTCCTTTGTCTCTGATCGCTAATCGCTTTGAATTGAGATGTCAACAAAAGCAACGCGTGCTATTGTATTACAAAATCTGCCCTTGTTGATTGAGTCTAGACTTGCCCCAAGTCTATTTCGTCAACTGTAATAAGTCTATCTGAAAGTAAACTACGCCATCTATTTCGTCAATTGTAATAAGTCTATCTGAAAGTTTTTTAACGAAATAGACTTGGAGAAAGTCTAGATTGAATTTAAAACTGGTTCAAACTGCCATGGGCTATTCATTGTTCAACTATAGCTTTAGGAATGAGAAATTGTAAACAACGAAGGGATCTTTATTTTCATTTACACAATTTTTCATTTTTACAACTCGTTAAATTCAAATATCTACTTCTGAAATTCACTGTGAACTAAACTGATAATAAAAGGAGAAAATCCCCAAGATTGAATGTTTCGCCGGTGGCAGTCTATTCAAAACAATCCGAAGTACCGCGCGTCCCAAAAAAGTACTCCTGTTTAAAAAATCACCAAAAATTGATTATCAAACCTTTGATAAAATTCTTTTTGACTTGTTTTGTCAAAGACCCAAAAATATTTATAGATGCTAAATTTTTTGCTTTTGATGCAAAGAGGTAGAAAAATTACACGTTAAAAAACCTCATTTTGCGCTATACTTTTTAAGCAAAATGCTCAATCTTGCCTAACAGTCAAAATTTTCAGATTTTTCATCGTCATTGAAGTCTCCAATGATAGTGTGCAATTCATTCTGTCATTTATGACCAAACTAGAAGCTTTATATGTACAAAGAAATTGATCTAGCAAGCATAAATGCTCTTTTGCAGGATGATTCAAAAGCAGGTAGCCCTAAAAAGAGCTAAATTTGCTAATTTTAAACCAATTACAAGATCAGCTATGTCTGGAAAATAATTTGGTCCTTGATCTACTTGGCAAAAAAAGAAAATCTGGCATTCAGGGTGGCATAGTCGACTTCTGTCAGATAAATTTTAAAGTTTAGTTGGATATGTCCACTATCAGATAATATTTTTGGCATACATTGCATTGTTGCGTTAATATTCAGAGAAGAATGTCCTTTCAAACAGAACTGTCGCTATTCTACAAGACTCTATCAACAAACAGATCGTGTAACACAATAGCAACAGTTGTGTTTGATTGACACCTCAATTCAAAGCGATTAATGGCTGCAGACAAAGAAAATTCTCTCGACAATAAATTTAAAACAAACGAAGCCGTAAAAGTTTCTCTGAAACCCAAGTAGCTGGTGCGCTGGTTGTGCATTCCTGAAATTGTTTTCAAGAGCAAACATGAGCACACATCGAAAGGAGAAGGAAATACCTACACATCTACCTCGGGCATTTAATTTCTTTGGTTCAGAAGCTGAGCAGTAAGTGTTTCAATTACACCCAAAAAAATGAGAGAATTAAATCGCCTCCCAATCGGCTTTAGAACAAAACAAATTAAATGCCCGAGGCAGATGTGTAGATATATCCTTCTTCTTCCGATCTCTGTTCAAGTTTGCTCTTAAAAACAATTTGTGGAGTGCACAACGAGCGAGCTAGCTACGTGGGTTTCAGAGAAACTTTTGCGGCTTTGGCTGTTTCTAATAACTAGTTGAGAGAATTTCCTTTGTCTGCAATCGCTAATCGCTTTGAATTGCGGTGTCAATCAAAACCAACTCGTGCTATTGTCTTACCAAATCTGTCCTTGTTCTATCAACACCTTTTTGGGACAAAAGACTTTTCTCCTACCTCATATACATTGCTCCATAAACCAAGCATTCCTACATTTTTGAATTGTTTTGAAACAGTTCGTCAATAGAAGANAATGGCTGCAGACAAAGAAAATTCTCTCGACAATAAATTTAAAACAAACGAAGCCGTAAAAGTTTCTCTGAAACCCAAGTAGCTGGTGCGCTGGTTGTGCATTCCTGAAATTGTTTTCAAGAGCAAACATGAGCACACATCGAAAGGAGAAGGAAATACCTACACATCTACCTCGGGCATTTAATTTCTTTGGTTCAGAAGCTGAGCAGTAAGTGTTTCAATTACACCCAAAAAAATGAGAGAATTAAATCGCCTCCCAATCGGCTTTAGAACAAAACAAATTAAATGCCCGAGGCAGATGTGTAGATATATCCTTCTTCTTCCGATCTCTGTTCAAGTTTGCTCTTAAAAACAATTTGTGGAGTGCACAACGAGCGAGCTAGCTACGTGGGTTTCAGAGAAACTTTTGCGGCTTTGGCTGTTTCTAATAACTAGTTGAGAGAATTTCCTTTGTCTGCAATCGCTAATCGCTTTGAATTGCGGTGTCAATCAAAACCAACTCGTGCTATTGTCTTACCAAATCTGTCCTTGTTCTATCAACACCTTTTTGGGACAAAAGACTTTTCTCCTACCTCATATACATTGCTCCATAAACCAAGCATTCCTACATTTTTGAATTGTTTTGAAACAGTTCGTCAATAGAAGAAAACAAAATGTCCAACTACTTTCTCGTTTTCTTCAAATGCTTGTAATTCTCATAAATCAATTTTGCCCCATAAACACGAGCGAGTGTTCTCTTCTCCCATTCCTTCTTTCGCTTCGGCACAACTCTGTCCATTGTCTTCTTCGTAATATGAGGCCAAACTCGTTTCATCATTTGCCGTATTTTTATGTCATTTGTCTTCAGGTTATTGTCATCCACACAAATATTCATTCCTGTACGAACAAGGTGGAACAAAGTGCCATTGAAATCAACTGTATCATCGTCATACAAAACCATATTCATACGGATCATTCGTTTATAAACAACGACCCTTGGACATTTAGTTCCAAGGCCTAGCGGTGGATCTAGTTGCCTCAGCAGATTACATACCTCTGTGTGTCTGATTCGACCCGTCGCCCTCGGGTCATACTCAGACCAAACTTCAACAAAGTCATCCAAGTGATGCGAGCCGAGAATGCTCTCGTCTTGGCAAAGAAAAGCGAAGTTATCCATTATGACAGCAACGAATAAATTGAGCATGAGAAACGAGCACAAAAATATGAATAAAATGAAATAGGGATAAGCTATAACATTGCCACAAGTGTCTCCAGGTTTCTTTCCCTTGATACTCATGTCGCATTTCGCAGGGCCAGTGCACGCCAACATGATATTAGGCCAATTTTCACCCGTTGCACATCGGAAAAGAATTTGAAAGGCTTGGGTGAAGGAACGAAAGTTATTTTGGCGATGTATCTCGCTCCATGGTTCATCAGGCTGGTCTAAGCTAATATGGGAGAATATCTGCATTCCAATAATACAGAAAATGAAAAAGAGCAGGAAGATCAAAGCCCCAACGTACGGTAATGCTTTGAACGATTGAATAAATGTAAACAATAACACTTTTATCGTTTTGCTTCGGTTTAGTAATTTAACGAGACGAGCGGCTCGGAATAACCTAAACAAACTAGGGTCTATCGGCAAGTTACTCGTATCCATTGTTCGGCTTATGATGAAATCGGCCCAGCTACCAAGAATAATTATCAGATCAAAAACGTTCCATCCGTCTTTAAAGTAATTCATCTTCAGTGCTATTAGTTTCAAAAAAAGTTCTGCCGTGAAGAGATAGTTAAAAATATTATTTAGTTCGTCAAGCCAACTTCCATATACTGTCGGCTGGTCATTGAAACCAATCATAAGGAGAACAGTATTGCCGATGATCAATGACATAATTAGAGTATCAAACGGCGGGGATCTTACCAGACGATAAATTTTTCCTTGAAACGAACTTTCATCTTCAGGAACGTACATTTGCAGTGGATGATTTAGTATTGCATTCATCATGGTATCACGCTGTGCCCGATCAAGCTCACAGTCACCTTCTGCTTTTGCACCTTCTTCTTGAAATGTGAGAATAATTAGTGCTACGAAGATATTTAAGAAGAAGAAAGATAATATGATGACGAAGAAAATGAAGAAGAATGCAACTTCTGGTTTGTAGTTCTCGATAGGACCTCGATCAACATCAGTTGCGTCGATTGCGTTAAACATAACGGCCGGCCAACCTTCACCCGTTGATGATGTAAATAAAGTGGACATTGCATTCAAGACATTATCGAAGTTCCAATCATGAAGAAGCCACTCTCGCTGCTTCACCGCAACTTGCTCGTAGTCAAAGTTCTCAAAAGTTATAAAGTTACCTATACATTCCTGTGGTGTAAGCTTTGACTTGTCGGTGCAATAGTTGAACTTCCCTACAAAAAGCTGCACACCCATAGCTGAAAATACAAACAAGAACATGATTGTGATAACAAGGATGTTGATGACATTTTTCAAGGAAAATATCATGCATTGAAAGACAGCTTTCAGCTTCTTCGATTTGTTTACAGCTTTCAATGGACGCAGCACGCGAAGCACTCTTAACACTTTGACGATTTTCTGCGACTGTGGCGATGCTGTTTCGTCGTTACTTAGCACTAGAGATGCAATAGCAGAACCAACAACCAATGCGTCCATGAAATTCCAGCTATCGCGAAAATATGCACCTGGATGCAATACAACGCCATAATTGAGGATTTTCAAGACAACTTCGAGGGCAAAAATTGGCGTAAAAACGAAGTCACAATACTTCAGTACTACGTTGATTGTAGCATCCTCGTCTACTGTATCTTCTAGGGCTAACAAAGCACTGCTTACCAGGATGCATCCTAATATGAAGGGATCGAACCAAGATGAATTTACCAATTTATGCAAACCTTTCCGGACCGGATTAGTTGGAAATAATATAAACAACGTATTAACTTGCAACATTTGAGTGCTTGGACCACCTGGCATATCTCCAGTCATTCGTCCTGGGTTCTTCAAGTTTTCGAGGAAATTGTCACCAGGCTTTGCTTTTCCTCCTTCTGTTAATTGATCTTTGGTGGCAAATTCATTAACAATTACAGTAGCATCTGCTTCCTCTGTTTTGCCACTCTTTGATTTTCCCGCTCCACTCTTCACCTCAATTTTGCTTTCTTCCCCTGTTTTCGGTGCATACTTTTCTTTGACTTCTTCCATTTTTTCTTCACGTTCTGCTTCCTCTTTGTCTTCATCTCCGCCCATTAAATCTGCTTCTGTCAAATTATCGACGGCGATGGCCAAGAACACATTTAGTAGAACGTAATTTCCAATAATAACAAGCCCAACGAAATATAACGAATGAGCTAGACCAGCAGGATCTTTAGGCCCTCCGTTAGCAAGTACACCTTCATACATTACAAAGTTCCAATCTTCTCCTGTGAGAACTTGAAAGACAGCCAGAAAAGAGTTCCAGAAATCGTCAAAATTCGTTCGTGAAGGTTCCTCTTTGTACTGGAATTTCCCACCGAATAATGTCATACCTAACAAGGCAAAAATCACTAAGAACAGAAGCAGTAAGACCATCAAACTTAGAATGGCTTGTATTGATGACATCAAAGCTCCAATCAAATTTTTCAATGAATTCCAATACCTTGTAAATTTGAATAACTTTAATAATTTCAATGCTCTCATAACCGAAATGCCTAGTGTCACCTTCATCGTGTAGTACAAGATGGTTTCTAGAATGCCACCGCAAACAACTACAGCATCAAAAGTGTTGAATGATGACTTGAAATATTCTCGAAATCCGAGGGCATAAAATTTCAAGCACATTTCAAGGAAGAATATCGAAATGAAGACAAGACCTGCAATGTCTTGGATAAATGTCAGCCATTCTGGCTGTTTGTAATGTTGCGTAGCAACAGATGCTGTGTTCAGAAATACACACATCATGACAAACCAAAAGAACACTGGATGTTTGACAAACTTGCGCATACGGAGTTTCATCAATGAGGAATTTTGCTCTGCAACCTTTTCTTTTTCCGCTTTTGTCATTTCTTTCGCTGGTTTTGCTTTTGAAATTTCCTCTTTGATAGCAACCTCCTGACCTTTGTCCAGCCATTCCTCTAAATTGTCTACGGCCCTCTCTGTTTTGGCTTCTGCTAACTGTGCCATAAATTCCGCACGGTTTTTCAGCCTTTCTCCTTCTTTGCCGAACTCTCCGCTGAGTACCCCCAATACAAGATTCAACATGAACTGTGCGCCAATAATATTTAACGTGTAATAGTAAATCCAAAATCCGACGCCGTTCTTATCAAGAACATCGAAGGACCAGTACATTGTGCTCGTCCAACCTTCACACGTGATACACGTAAACACAGTCAACANAAGACAGCCAGAAAAGAGTTCCAGAAATCGTCAAAATTCGTTCGTGAAGGTTCCTCTTTGTACTGGAATTTCCCACCGAATAATGTCATACCTAACAAGGCAAAAATCACTAAGAACAGAAGCAGTAAGACCATCAAACTTAGAATGGCTTGTATTGATGACATCAAAGCTCCAATCAAATTTTTCAATGAATTCCAATACCTTGTAAATTTGAATAACTTTAATAATTTCAATGCTCTCATAACCGAAATGCCTAGTGTCACCTTCATCGTGTAGTACAAGATGGTTTCTAGAATGCCACCGCAAACAACTACAGCATCAAAAGTGTTGAATGATGACTTGAAATATTCTCGAAATCCGAGGGCATAAAATTTCAAGCACATTTCAAGGAAGAATATCGAAATGAAGACAAGACCTGCAATGTCTTGGATAAATGTCAGCCATTCTGGCTGTTTGTAATGTTGCGTAGCAACAGATGCTGTGTTCAGAAATACACACATCATGACAAACCAAAAGAACACTGGATGTTTGACAAACTTGCGCATACGGAGTTTCATCAATGAGGAATTTTGCTCTGCAGCCTTTTCTTTTTCCGCTTTTGTCATTTCTTTCGATGGTTTTGCTTTTGAAATTTCCTCTTTGATAGCAACCTCCTGACCTTTGTCCAGCCATTCCTCTAAATTGTCTACGGCCCTCTCTGTTTTGGCTTCTGCTAACTGTGCCATAAATTCCGCACGGTTTTTCAGCCTTTCTCCTTCTTTGCCGAACTCTCCGCTGAGTACCCCCAATACAAGATTCAACATGAACTGTGCGCCAATAATATTTAACGTGTAATAGTAAATCCAAAATCCGACGCCGTTCTTATCAAGAACATCGAAGGACCAGTACATTGTGCTCGTCCAACCTTCACACGTGATACACGTAAACACAGTCAACATACTGATAAAGATATTGTCAAAGCTTGTAATTCCATCATTAGGTCCGGACCAATATCTCAAACATTTGTAGCCGGTAGGACACGGCCGGCCATTTTTACTCGAACATAATCTGCCTGCTTCCAATATGGCTCCAGTCGTTTCATTTTTGCACGTATAATGAAACGTACCCTGCAGCATCTCCAGGCCAATGACAGCATAGATAATGATAACAAAGACAACCAGCAAGCATACGTTTGACAATGGTATCAGTGACTTTGCAATAGATGTCATAACTATTTGTAAACTTGGCACGCCTGAGACTAACTTCAACGGCCTGAGAACTCTCATTGCTCTAAGCGCCTTTACAGAGCCACCTTTCATGATGTTAAGCTCTGGCAGACTCAGAATTCCAGTTACGACAACAACAAAGTCTAGCATGTTCCATGCATTGCGTATATATGATCCTGGGTGCAAAATGAAGCCCATTGTAATTATGTTTAGTACCATTTCAAGACAGAAAATGCCTAAAAGGTATGTTTCTGCTTGTTCCACGAATCTGTTCATGTTATTCATATCGTCTAATGGAAGTTGTGAATTAATTGCCATAAGGATGCAGTTGAAAATGATAGCAACCAATATGAAATATTCAAAACCTTTTGATGTTGAGACATATCGCGTAAAACGACGCACAGGATTCTGGTCTGCGAGTATAAAGAAACTTGTATATGTCGGTTTTGGTGGTTCCAAGTCTTCCAAAGCTGCGCCTCCGCTTTCTTCAGTTTCTGCTAGGGCTTCACCATTCTTAGCGGGACCATTTTCTTTCCCCTTGGCAGCCATTGTTATTTAGGTTCTTATTTCCTGGAATGTATCTTTGTATCAATTTTCAAGCTGAAAGGAAACAGAAAGCAGTTATTATTAGGATAGTTCCTTTTAAAGACCAATTACGACCATCATCCTTTGCGCGTTGAATGATTAAAGGGCAAAACAAATTGAGCCCAGGCTAGAAATAACTTTCATAGCATGCAAAAGTCGACCTTGGAACCCAGGGGCGGGGGTAACTCGAGTGCTGGGAAGACGGTGACGTGCCGCCGAACGTTTCAGGGGAAGACCCATATTTAAGGATTTTCGGTCGATTTTCATACCAATAAGGATGAAGCCTGTCAAATTTCCCAAAAATCAAGTTCTATTCACTTTAAAGGTACATTGATGACAGATACAGTTACCACAAACCAATTTTCAGAACCAAGATGACGAAAATCCAAAAATCTGATTTAACATATAGAAAAATCTTTGTTACAATTCAAAAAGCTACCCATCTCTAGCCATGGGTAGCCCTGGAACATTTACATTTGTTGACCCATATTTAGCGATTTTCGAGGTTCAAAAACCATCCTTATGAGCGGCATGTACTAGTTGCTCTACGTATGGCAGTTACCCCCCTCCCCGGCCTTGGGACCACAACGAATTATGGTTAGCTAAGGGTCTTTAAGAAAGGCTCAGAGCAAAGCGCGAAATGTTTGTTGGAATGATCAGAAATCTATCAAGAATAAGAAAATGTGGCGTTCCACAGGGTTCATGTTTTGGTCTCTTGCTTTTCATACTCAATATTTACACTATGGATAGTGCCTTCGCCTACTCTGTCTGATCAACAATGCACTTTTGAATACTTTGGAATGGATACATGCCAATAATCTGGCTTAAATGCAGGTGAATGCTAATAGGAGGCAACTCAATTGAATCTACAACTAAACTTTCATCGGACAATTATCATCCCATTATGCTACGTTTCTGTCAGTGAAATGAAAATGGCATGCAAATTCGTTGGTGATATCCCCAGTCAACATTTTATCCGATCTAGTTTGCACTGTTACATGCAGGAACTGCATTGTCNGTCAGTGAAATGAAAATGGCATGCAAATTCGTTGGTGATATCCCCAGTCAACATTTTATCCGATCTAGTTTGCACTGTTACATGCAGGAACTGCATTGTCTCTTGCAAAATGTAAGCACAGATAAGCTGAATACCTATCGCCGTTGGCCTTGGTCAGCAGTTTATCCATCCTGATGACAAAATGTAACTAGACAAAGTTAAGCCTAAATAACAGCGTTGTCTCTTTCAAATATATATGCACCTTCTGATCTGTTGAATATGAAACTAGAGACCTTGGGCATGATAGAGCCTCTCTTTATTCAATGTCAACAATATGCTTTGTTTGAAGTGCTTTAATTTCGTACATTTAACTTCTAAGGAATAGCACTATATCGCCAAAAAAGTCTGTACATCTTCTTCTCTACTTTGTGAAAAATTTCTTACACAATTTAGAAAGAACAAGGCCTCTTGCAACTTCTATAAAGTTACCTCTGGATAGCAGCCTTCCTTCTTCCAAACCAGATCTTCTTTTGTGTTTTGTGAAACGTTTGTTGCATAACTTAGAAAGCAAGCTCCTTGAGTAATTTCTCTGGCTCTTTAACATTGTATACTCTCCTAAAGTACTGTTATAAAGTTACATCTAGATGGATGTCTTCCTTCTTCCAAACGTCGGTACATCTTGTTCTCTGTTTCGTGAAACCTTTGTCACGCCATTTGGAAAACAAACTCTTATACAGTTGAAAGATGGTGCTACTTCATAATCTTCAAACACTGTTTTTGTTCCCCAAACGATAAACAGAAAAGAGTCATTCAGGTCATTTCTAATACAATTGCTAGTAGCTTCATAAGCAAGCATTCATAAATAAACCGAATTTCAATTTGTCCCACATGTAAACTACCGGTAACCACTATTTAAAAATTCATAAGCTTTCATGCAGCCTTCAGATGACGATTTATCTGAACGACAGCAATGTTATCGTACCCATAGAGCCAACGAATCTTCATTTGAATAACTATCAAATATTAAGATCGAATCCGTTACAAAAACATGTGACGTCATATTTCTAGGTATAGCTGAAGTCTTATGACTGGGTGACTATGCTGATCAAGCTGAAATTATACTACATGGCATTTGTTATCACTGTTATAGAAGGCCGCAGGACACTGCAACTGGAAGCGTTGTATTGTAGCCTCTTCTTATCGTAGTCAGTTTATAGGACCCTCATTCCAAAGGGCACTGAAAAATCAACGCAGTCAGTTTGAAAAGAAGTGCCGTAATATTATGAGTCCCAGTATGAGTGAACTCAGTTTGGTGTCAGTTTCGTTGCGGCGTCTCGTTTGGATGAGCGATTACTGGGACTTATCGTTGTAAGTCTAGCTCAGAATAGATGTTTGGAGAAATTTGCGATAAAAAGAGATTTTCTTCAAAATTTACCTGAACAACATCAACATTATCGTAACAATAGAGCTCACGAATTTCATTTGAAAAACTATCAAATATTAATGTTGAAATCCGTTACATAACATACGATGTCATATTTTTAGATGTTGCTGAAGTCATGTTCAGAATAGCTGTTAGTGAAATTTGCGATAGAAGTAAATCTTGAAGGTTTAGCTGAAGCCAACGAACTTTCCTTTGAATCAAATATCAAATATTTAGATCGAATCCGTTTCAAAAGATGTGATGTCATATTTCTAGAAGTTGTTGAGGGCAGGCTCAGAATAGCTGTTGGTGAAATTTGCGATAGAAGTAAATCTTGAATGTTTAGCTGAAAGCCAACGAATTTTCCTTTAAATCAAATATCAAATATTTAGATCGAATCCGTTTCAAAAACATATGATGTCATATTTCTAGAAATTGTTGAGGGCAGGCTCAGAATAGCTGTTAGTGAAATTTGCGATCGAAGTAAATCTTGAATGTTTAGCTGAAAGCCAACGAATTTTCCTTTGAATCAAATATCAAATAGTTAGATAGAACATGTTTCAAAACATGTGACGTCATATTTCTAGAAGTTACAATTCCTTTACATCTTCAATTCAATTCACACTTGAGGCGTCGTCCTTGACGCAGTCAAGAAAACAATGAAGCGCGGCAATGCGACAAAGTTGGATTAATTCAGCTTTGCCGCAGGTGCCGCACCGCACAAAGAAAATCGCATCAAGTCTGAATTCAGCTTATGTACGGCGATAACTTGTAGATAACTTATGGTATGTATTCGTTCTTTGGGGACGAAAACAGGAACTTTGGGGAAAGCAAATGATTATACTTTTGGCATATGGCTGTCTCGATTTTCACACCAAAACTTTTATAAACGCTGCTATAAAACGTTGAATAATATGCGGCAATATTCTCAGATGTCGCCATAACTGTGGCGTGGCGCTTTTTGGGATGAAATAACAAACTGGATGTCGAGAACTTGTTCAAAACTTGTTCTAAATTTCCTAAAACACTGCCTTAAAGGGATAAAATATTAAATTATGTATGCTTGCATCACTAAATATCACTCCTTTGCTCTATTTCTTACTAGTAGGCTATTTTCACGGTACAAAACGCAGATTTAACAAAATATTGAGCTGTGTTAAAAATATGTCGAATATTCTTTATTTTGTAAACCATAATTTGTAGGGCAAAACTGAATGATAAATGTGTTTCCAAACAGTGCTGTTACTGTTGGTGCTAATTTCCACACTGAGCAACGCTAGTTTTTAAGTACAATGAATTATTCATTCATGAACATTATTTAGATGTTGCCCTATAGCAGCAGCCCGTATATTTCAAACCAACGTCACAAAAACTTACTTCCGATGTTATCTCATGCTTGGGTTTAAAGGCAGTCTGTCATGCATCTGATTGGGTGATAAGGACAAAACAAATAACAGGACAATTGAATGTCTGCTAATCCTACTGACTTTCTACGGCCGTAGGAAGTGCTAACGATCAGCACTCTTTTGTTTCAAGTGCACAGATTCACAAAGACATCCCTTGCGTTGAGCTCTGACTTCATTGCAACCAATCAGATGTGTGACAGACTGCCCCCGGGGGGGGGGGGGGNACACAGAAGGAAAACAAGTCGATATATCACGAATGGAATGATATACTAGGAAAGGAACAACTTGATGTATCAACCATAAAGCTTTTTCTAAATTTAGCGGTTCCTACCGCCCGTGGTTTAAGTCTTTTGAAAGGTAGACTTGCTTCAAATCTATTCCGTGGTCTATCAGCGCTGAAAGACTATAATAACTTCTGCGGTGGCGTCAGCGACCAAAAGGACGCTGCGAAGGAAACACGCGAGGAAAACGAATCGAGAATGGATGTGGTGAGATTTGCTCAAATCGCAAGTCTAAAATTAGCTTATCGTAATCCTTTCCTTACAGGTAGATGACTAAGAATAACGAAGGAGACATACCTTAGGTGGGAGTTTGCACTATCCTACTGTTATGCCGTTACATTTAGTTTCTATGCCTACAGTATAGGCCTTGTTCAGATTAACATGGTTTTTCTGAGGCGCGTATCACTCTCTAAATCTTGTTCACCTTAGGTAAAAATACTTTCGTTTTCAAGAAAAATTCGTAAAAACCGTGAAATCTCGTACTTTTTTTCAGAAGAGTGATATACACCCCTAGGGTTTTCCTGCCAAAAATTCTTGCCTGTTTAACCTCAGTCAAAAATGGCTATTTCAGCTTTTTGAACCCCTGTATGAAAAACAGTTTTGTCTGTAAGCAAAACTTTTCAAAGCCAGCCTTAAGTCAGTGTTGTATTTCGCAAGCTGCGTGTAGCGCAGCGCAGTCAGCGTTTTACGTGAAAAGATCGCTAAGATATTTAGGAACAAGGTCGTAGGCATTTAAAAACCGTCGGTTTTGATTGTCTATCAATCAACTGCTCGATCTTTGAACAACCGAAACTTTGTATCAAAGGCTTACTTGAAGCATCGAACTGATTATCGGTCACGACACGAGCTGCTCTGTTTGAAGCTTTTGCAACTACAAGATATCAGCGGAATTGGAGCAACCCCAACCCAGACAGAACAAGGTAGGATAAACACCGCGGTCATGCATAGCTGACCGCGAGGAAAGTCTCTGAAGAAGGCATTCCACGTCCTGAACGCATTAACTTCCTGTCAAAAACGAGGAAGGCTGCAGCAAGAACATTTTGGAAAAGATTGAGCATGAGTTTGGAATCTGGACCGAATATAAACGAGTGAGATAACGAGCGAGGTAGAAGGGATGCGTCAGTTGTTTTCACCCGCTACCTTTAATATTTGATAGTCATTCAAATTGAAATGCTAGGGCTGTATGGATGAGATAATCTTGGTCCAGTTAAGCTAGATTCTCATTTGAATAAAGCATGTAATGTGATGAATTTGCAAATACGGGTACAGGTAGTTCACATGTGGGATTGATTCAACCTTAGTCTAATGTTGAATGATTGCTTGTTTATCAAGGTACTAGCAATAGAAACGTAAAAAGAATGGCTGAATAACGTATCCTTTGTTTACGGATAAGAGAATGTAATGCTAGCAGGAGAGATAGCCGAACATTTTTTCATTAGAAGCCAGCAGAGACCACTGTTGAAACATACGAAACTTTGAAACGGAGGCAACGAAACTTTGCCGAGAATTAGAAGGATAGAGAGAATTAGAGTAGCCTGGACTGCTTGCCCACTGTTTGCAGATAGGACAATGTAATGCTGGCAGGAGACATAGTCAATTCTTTCTCTCAGAAGCCATTGGAGCCTGTTGCTAATATCTAGATGACGCTTTGCTGCCAGGAACAGACGGCTAGAAGCGTAAATACAGTGCAGATCAATGGTTTGCTGGATATGAGAATGTAACACTGGCAGGAGAGATACCCAAACCTTTCTTCCTGAAGCAAGGGAGGCCTGCTGTTGATACGTAGATGACATTTTGCCGGGAACGGGGAAGCTACTAACGTAGCGACAGTGGTTTGCGTCACTTATACTTTGTGTACTGACAGGATAAAGCAAAGTGCTCATTCTCGTTATTTGTATTGGAGAATACAATGCTTGTAGGAGAAATGAGCGTTGTTTCTTGTATGTAAGGCCCTCTCGTAATGACTTCCTATTTTGTTATTCTTACGTCATCAGAACGATTCGAAATTTCTCCTGCCTGTCGAAGAAACCTCTGCAGAGAACAGAAGGATGGAGATGCAATGAGAACGGCCTGGATTGCTTGTTCTTTGCTTCTGAATTGGGGAATGTGAGTGCTGATAGAAAAGAAACGTTATTGTCCTCAAGACTGAGAAAAACATCGTAGCTGAAACAAATAGTGTACGGGAAATACAAGGTAAGTTGAAAGTTTGGTACGGTTGATTCAAGACGCATAAGATGTTGACATTGGCTCATGAATCATACATTAGATTCAATGAATTACACAGGGTGACCTAAATAAATAAAAATATTTGAAAAATCATCAAAATTTGGCTGTGTTTCCGATCTTAAAAGTTCTTTTCGTGCTTTTGTTTCAAGGTTCAAATGAATTTGATGGATACTGCAAACTCATTCTGCTATCAAGCACTTATGTGAGAATTCCTGCTTTTAAACCTTGTTCTGATGCATACCCTGAAACTGCAGAAGCTGGTGACAAAATTGCATTTTAGATCCATCCAACAACTCAGTTTGCTCGTCGACGTCTGTGATAAAGCTCTTTTGTCATCTGTGACTCAAAAGTTCATGCAAGTTCGCAAAACATGGTTTTTTCATGAGCATTTATAGTTTTGTACATTACTATGGCCCAAAAGATGGTCCTCCAGGCAACGATTTCGTGGTATTTGTCACTTAGAATGGAAGAAAGATAATTTCAGAAACTAATTCGATCTTCGATAAAAAAGTGCAAAAAGGAATTTTTATGACCAGTACAATAAATTTGTGGTGACTTTCTAAATATTGTTATTTTTGATTTTATTGTCACCCCCCCCCCCGGTAGATAATTCTATTCTATAATAAAACGGCTCACTTAAAGGTAATTCATCCATGTAAGTACAGCGACTTTGCGGGGGCAAGCTAATCTCACGTGATATTTCATGTGATCACTTTGGTAAAGGAGCTCATTACGTGGCAAGGAGTAATCTAAGCAAACTGATGACTTACTTGCGGTTGCGCTTTCGGAGCTCAAATATAAGTTTGCATGTGATCAGTTAAATTCTGCCAATCACTGCGCGTTCTTCGAGGCTCTTCGTCAGCATTGTGTCAGTATATTTTGACAAGGGTGTATACGCAGCTATACTTACATGGACACATATTACTCATCTTCATCCCAAACTGCTTTGTGAAAATACTGGTTTCAGGGAAATAGATTTGCACATCTATGTCGGCATCCCTAGGTACTACACAACAATCCCTTATTCATTCAGACCGGTACATAATTGATGACCGTACATTGCGGCAAACCCCAATACCTATATATGGCCGACCTGGTATTGTGAAAATGATGCGTCAAGGAGAAACCGGCAGCTTTCAGATCATTATAAAGGCTTCTTGCAAGATTCAACATTTGTGAAAGCAGTGGTCTCAAAACTTGAATCATTCTATGCGCGAAATAAAAAGTAAACACTGTGGGTCTGGGGTGGCTGAGATTGGGATGTCGGGAATTGCCAGTGGATGGTTGTGGCGGGGTGCCCGAGGTTTCCTCCGGGTCGTTAGATTCGCCGCAGGATGCATTAGCCATTTAACGGCCTTTTTGAGGATCTGATGCTTATGCTCCAGCTCTGTCGTGTGAAATAATTCTCCGTTATTTACTGTAAATTTGACGTGGAAATTTATTGATATCTTGAGTGGTTTCAAAATGGCGGCATTTATAAAATTTGAGGCTATGACGTCATCAAATTTCTAAATCCTAAACCAGAAAAGCTACAGATTCTGCTTGCCATCATATTATAGACCTTCGTAAACTATGGGTTTTTGAAGGTTATATCATCTTTCCTTTACGGGTTTAGGATTTACGATGATTTAAATTTTTTCAAAATTTTCCATGAATTTATTCAAAAATAATTAAATTGCCGCCATTTTGAAAAAAACAAGATATCAAAAAATTTCCACGGCAGCTTTTACAGCAAAGTACCACAAGTTCCTTCCAAGCCATTCAATTCAATGTAGTAGATTTTTACACTCACCTTTTTAAAGATTTGAAAGATTTGTATCCCTATGCTGTTATGTTGTAATATTTGTGTCTCTAAGTTTGATATATACTTTCATACTCCCTGTGGTATCTATCGTTTTGCCAATTGTTTGTTATTGTAAATTCTATGAGAATATAAAAAAGAAAAAGGCAATTATTTCATCTGAAAAGTAAGCAGTCTTCTGCCTCAACAACCAGAACTATATTACTCTTGCTGCCGAAAGAAACACTCCAAAATGTCTCCCTTCTATGTATGAAACTCTAGGAGAAAAGTTTGCCTTCTTGCGTTTCCATCGCCCATGAATTAGGGCATATAATTTTCTGTTCCCCATCTCGACGTTCTACTTTTGCCGGGAAGCCTTCAAAACTACACTTTTTAGGTTGTCAGTTTGACTAACAGGGCATACAGAAGTCTCTACAGACTCAAAAAAATTTGAACTTGATTTCGCGTTGCAATTTACATCCTCGAACAAAACGATACGATTCTACTGGCCTCTTCTCGACCCACGTCTTCTTGCTAAAGCAGCTTTACGACTTTAAAGGACAAATCCGGGTTTTTTACAATTAATGTCAAAAAGCAACCTCACCAACTGCCGAACACCAATTGTGAGATCTTTTCAAGTTTTGAGATCTCTTTCTGTTGTAAATTCACGTCAAAAAAATGACGTCACTTCGCTCGTCTCGCAGATTAAAATACGCAATTTTGCAGAGAAAAGAAAGAGAAGGTTGGCAAAAAGTACTACACATCATTCACAACATTGTAATCTTTCATTTTATCAACAATTATTCAAACCCCTACCCTGGGTACCAGACTCTCTAGTCTGGTATCCAGGGTATCAAACCCCGGACTTGTCCTTTGATATTACGGAACCAATAATAAACGATATGATAAAAGAATTTGCATTACTTTCAGCTCGACAAAAGATATACGGATACGCCTCAGTAAATAGCAACCACATTCAAAATGGCTGCCAACGGAAAAGCAAATGGAGCCGTCCCAAATGGTAAAGCGCCGGATGCAGGCGTCCCAAATGGTAACGCGCCGGATGCAGGTGAAAATAGCGGCGATCAACCAATTCAAGAGTTGGAGCCTCAACCACAAATTTATTCCAGCTTGTTTATATTCTCAGAAACAAATCCCGTTCGTCGTTTTACGCGATATGTCTCAACATCAAAAGGTTTTGAATATTTCATATTGGTTGCTATCATTTTCAACTGCATCCTAATGGCAATTAATTCACAACTTCCAAAAGACGATATGAATAACATGAACAGATTCGTGGAACAAGCAGAAACATACCTTTTAGGCATTTTCTGTCTTGAAATGGTACTAAACATAATTACAATGGGCTTCATTTTGCACCCAGGATCATATATACGCAATGCATGGAACATGCTAGACTTTGTTGTTGTCGTAACTGGCATTCTGAGTCTGCCCCAGCTTAATATCATGAAAGGTGGCTCTGTAAAGGCGCTTAGAGCAATGAGAGTACTCAGGCCGTTGAAGTTAGTCTCAGGAGTGCCAAGTTTACAAATAGTTATGACATCAATTGCAAAGTCATTGATACCATTGTCAAATGTATGCTTGCTGGTTGTCTTCGTTATCATTATCTATGCTGTCATTGGCCTAGAGATGCTACAGGGTACGTTTCATTATACGTGCAAAAATGAAACAACTGGAGCGATATTGGAAGCAGGCAGATTATGTTCGAGTAAAAATGGCCGGCCGTGTCCTACCGGCTACAAATGTTTGAGATATTGGTCCGGACCTAACGATGGAATTACAAGTTTTGATAACATCTTGATAAGTATGTTGACTGTGTTTACGTGTATCACGTGTGAAGGTTGGACGAGCACAATGTACTGGTCCTTCGATGTTCTTGATAAGAACGGCGTCGGATTTTGGATTTACTATTATACGCTAAACATTATTGGCGCACAGTTCATGTTGAATCTTGTATTGGGGGTACTCAGCGGAGAGTTCGGCAAAGAAGGAGAAAGGCTGAAAAACCGTGCGGAATTTATGGCAAAGTTAGAAGAAGCCAAAACAGAAAGGGCCGTAGACAATTTAGAGGAATGGCTGGACAAAGGTCAGGAGGTTGCTATCAAAGAAGACATTTCAAAAGTAAAACCAGCGAAAGAAATGACAAAAGCGGAGAAAGAAAAAGTTGCAGAGCAAAATTCCTCATTGATGAAGCTCCGTATGCGCAAGTTTGTCAAACATCCAGTATTCTTTTGGTTTGTCATGACATGTGTATTTCTGAACACAGCATCTGTTGCTACGCAACATTACAAACAACCACTATGGCTGACTGAAGTACAAGATATTGCAGGTCTTGTATTCATTTCTATATTCTTCCTAGAAATGTGCTTGAAATTTTATGCCCTCGGTTTTCGAGAATATTTCAAGTCATCATTCAACGCTTTCGACGCGATAGTAGTTTGTGGTGGCATTCTAGAAGCCATCTTGTACTACACGATGAAGGTCACACTTGGCATTTCGGTTATGAGAGCATTGAAATTATTAAAGTTATTCAAATTTACAAGGTATTGGAATTCATTGAAGAATCTGATTGGAGCATTGATGTCATCAATACAAGCTATTCTAAGTTTGATGGTCTTACTGCTTCTGTTCTTAGTGATTTTTGCATTGTTAGGTATGACATTATTCGGTGGGAAATTCCAGTACAAAGTGGAACCTTCACGAACGAATTTTGACGATTTCTGGAATTCTTTTTTGGCCGTGTTTCAAGTTCTCACAGGAGAAGATTGGAATGCAGTGATGTATGAAGGTGTGCTTGCTAACGGAGGGCCTAAAAATCCTACTGGTTTAGCGCATTCATTATATTTCGTTGGGCTTGTTATTATTGGAAATTACGTTCTACTAAATGTGTTCTTGGCAATTGCTGTGGATAATTTGACAGAAGCAGATTTAATGGGCGGAGATGAAGACAAAGAGGAGGCTGA
This sequence comes from Aurelia aurita complex sp. Pacific, assembly GCA_004194395.1. Classification (NCBI taxonomy): domain Eukaryota; kingdom Metazoa; phylum Cnidaria; class Scyphozoa; order Semaeostomeae; family Ulmaridae; genus Aurelia; species Aurelia aurita complex sp. Pacific. The sequence continues at coordinate 127,154 of REGL01000763.1, read as the reverse complement.
ACGTGAGGAAAAAATGGAAGAAGTTAAAGAAAAGTATGCACCAAAAGCGGGCGAGGAAAGCAAAATTGAGGTAAAGAATGGAGCGGCAAAATCAAACAGTGGCAAAACAGAGGAAGCAGATGCAACTGTAATTGTTAATGAATTTGCCACCAAAGATCAATTAACAGAAGGAGGAAAAGCAAAGCCTGGTGACAACTTTCTCGAAAACTTGAAAAATCCAGGACGAATGACTGGAGATATGCCAGGTGGTCCGGGTACGCAAATGCTCCAAGTTAATACGCTGTTTATATTATTTCCAACTAATCCAATCAGGAAAGGTTTGCACAAGTTGGTAAATTCGTCTTGGTTCGATCCATTTATATTAGCATGCATCTTGATAAGCAGTGCTCTTTTAGCACTGGAAGATACAGTCCATGAAGAGGCTACAATCAACAAAGTATTGAAATATTGTGACTTCGTTTTTACGCCAATTTTTGCTCTCGAAGTTGTCTTGAAAATCCTCAATTATGGCGTCGTATTGCATCCAGGTGCATATTTTCGTGATAGCTGGAATTTTATGGATGCATTGGTCGTTGGTTCCGCTATTGCATCTCTAGTGCTAAGTAACGACGAAACAGCATCGCCAGGGTCACAGAAAATTGTCAAAGTGTTAAGAGTACTTCGCGTGTTACGTCCACTGAAAGCTGTAAACAAATCGAAGAAGCTGAAAGCTGTCTTTCAATGCATGATATTTTCCTTGAAAAATGTCATCAACATTCTTGTTATCACAATCATGTTCTTGTTTGTATTTTCAGCTATGGGTGTGCAGCTTTTTGTAGGGAAGTTTTTCTATTGCGATGACAAGTCAAAGCTTACGCCACAGGAATGTATGGGTAAATATATAACGTATGAGAATTTCGACTACGATCAACCGACCATAAAAACCCGAAAATGGCTACGATACGATTGGAACTTCGATAATGTTTTGAATGCAATGTCCACTTTATTTACATCATCAACAGGTGAGGGATGGCCGGCCGTTATGTTTAACGCAATCGACGCAACTGCTCTTGATCGAGGCCCTATTGAAGACAATAAACCAGAAGTTGCACTCTTCTTTATTTTCTTCGTCATTATATTGTCCTTCTTCTTCTTAAACATCTTCGTGGCCCTAATTATTCTTACTTTTCAAGAAGAAGGTGCAAAAGAAGAAGGTGACTGCGAGCTTGATCGGGCACAGCGTGATACCATGATGAAAGCGATAGTCATACAACCATTACAGTTGTATGTTCCTGAAGATGAGACCTCATTCCAAGGAAAAATTTACCGCCTTGTACGATCACCACCATTTGATTCGCTTATAATGTCGTTGATTATTGGTAACACGATTTTGCTTATGATTGGCTACAGCGATCAACCCACAGCCTACGGGAAATGGCTTGATGAGCTGAATAACGTTTTTAACTATCTGTTCACAGCTGAGCTCCTATTGAAGCTGATAGCAGTAAAGTTGAATTATTTCAAAGATGGTTGGAATGTGTTCGATCTGATAATTATTCTCGGTAGCTGGGCCGATTTCATCATAAGCCGAACAATGGATACGAGTAAATTGCCGATAGACCCTAGTATGTTTCGATTATTCCGAGCAGCTCGTCTTATTAAATTACTAAATCGAAGCAAAACGATAAAGGTGTTGATGTTTACATTTATTCAATCGTTCAAAGCATTACCGTACGTTGGGGCTTTGATCTTCCTGCTCTTTTTCATTTTCTGCATTATTGGAATGCAGATATTCTCCCATATTAGCTTAGACCAGCCTGATGAACCATGGAGCGAGATACATCGCCAAAATAACTTTCGTTCCTTCACCCAAGCCTTTCAGATTCTTTTCCGATGCGCAACGGGTGAAAATTGGCCTAATATCATGTTGGCGTGCACTGGCCCTGCGAAATGCGACATGAGTATCAAGGGAAAGAAACCTGGAGACACTTGTGGCAGTGTTATCGCCTATCCATATTTCATTTTATTCATATTTTTGTGCTCGTTTCTCATGCTCAATTTATTCGTTGCTGTCATAATGGATAACTTCGCTTTCCTTTGCCAAGACGAGAGCATTCTCGGTTCGCATCATTTGGACGATTTTCTCGAAGTTTGGGCCGAGTATGACCCAAGGGCGACAGGTCGAATCAGACACACAGAGGTATGCAATCTGCTGAGGCAACTGGATCCACCGCTAGGCCTTGGAACTAAATGTCCAAGAGTCGTTGTTTATAAACGAATGATCCGTATGAATATGGTTTTGTATGACGATGATACAGTTGATTTCAATGGCACTTTGTTCCACCTTGTTCGCACAGGAATGAATATTTGTGTGGATGACAATAACCTGAAGACAAATGACATAAAAATACGGCAAATGATGAAACGAGTTTGGCCTCATGTTACGAAGAAGACAATGGACCGAGTTGTGCCGAAGCGAAAGAAGGAATGGGAGAAGAGAACACTCGCTCGTGTTTATGGGGCAAAATTGATTTATGAGAATTACAAGCATTTGAAGAAAGCAAGGAAGGGTTAAGACTTTCCGAGCAAAACACGGAGGCAGCTGAAATACAGCAAGCTTAAAGGTTCTATAATTGACTGTTTATTTTCGCTTTAGTAAACTGCAGTTTTCGATTGATTCCCCATGTGCAATTCAGTGGCGGACACTTTGCCAAATATTGGGGGGCGAAGCAATTGTTTCGGTTAAAACGCATTGTTTGTTTCTATTGTTTCCGAACAAAAGATCTTTGTTCTAGCCAACACTGGGGGGCGATCGCACCCCCTCGCCCCCAGGTGTCCGCCACTGGTGCAATCATCTTACACGTAGTCAATGTTTTATGTATTCTTTCCACAACTTAGCAGTACGCTTGAACGAATGGAATGTGGTTACCGGGTGTGCCCAAAAATCGTCACTTCACTCTCGAGTACCCTGGGTACCGTACCAGACCAGAGTCAGTCTGGTACCCAGGTTGATTCTCAAGCGGCCACGATTCACCAGAGGACACGGTGAGTGAGAACAAATTCCATCGTTTGAAAGGCTACGTCTCGCTAAATACGTATATAAGCAATGATATTTTGCAATATCTGATTGAATAGCCAACATGTTCAATTATTCTAGAATTTCTTCCGATGAAAAACCCACTGATGCGGGTTCCATTCTCCCAACAGGACAAAACGCATGAACAACATGGAATTGTCATTATCGTTAGGAGGGAAAACCAAAGAAGTTNAAAATCGTCACTTCACTCTCGAGTAGCCTGGGTACCGTACCAGACCAGACTCAGTCTGGTACCCAGGTTGATTCTCAAGCGGCCACGATTCACCAGAGGACACGGTGAGTGAGAACAAATTCCATCGTTTGAAAGGCTACGTCTCGCTAAATACGTATATAAGCAATGATATTTTGCACTAACTGATTGAAAAGCCAAGCCAGCATGTTCAATTATTCTAGAATTTCTTCTGATGAATAACCCATTGATGCGGGTTCCATTCTCCCAACAGGACAAAACGCATGAACACATGGAAGTGTCATTATCGTTAGGAGGGAAAACCAAAGAAGTTCTGTTCGTCGTTTTCACTCGTTTTTGCAGGTTTCCGAAAGCGGCTTTCTGCAGACAATCTCCCATATACTATTATTTATTATATATTATATTAATCTCCCATATACACGGAAAGGAATGGCCAATTAAAGCCAGGTAAATTACTGAACCCAATTGAACATATCATCAGTAAAAGAAGACAGTTTTTAATATCATTGTTTTGATATACAGGGAACGGCATTTTTTCAAATGCTGGGCGTTTTTTTCTTGACTCTGCAGATTGATGAGTTGATCTTTAGCTAAAAGCTGACAATGGTGTTGGCGATCTTTCGTTGGTTTTTCGGAGGGATGCTTACCAAGATATCAGCGATTTCTTTAACATTCTCAATCTGGAATCAGTCTAGACCTATATGGATCAAACATCACCAAAGAACATTTTCTAAGGGCTGGACCAAATAGGACCATGAGATAACTCTTCAAAGTGGGTTGGAAAGTAAACAATGAATTACGTATGATCTGTTGCACGAGCGGTTATGCCTTGCGCAAAACAGAGTCATTTTTATCACTACGAGCACTTCTATTCGCTATGATTTCATATGCAGCCTTGCAAAGATAAAAATAATAATTTTCCTTGTATCTTTTCAAAAGTCTTCACAAAACTTTACCAATGCTTTTCGATTAATTTTGTGTGTTACCACCGAATGATTTTACCACCATGTTACCACCTGCAATGGATCGATCATTCCTTGGGAAATCGAGTCCCTAAAAGCTAGAGAAAGTTCGCAAGCATAATATGGAATTTTGACTGGAGATTAGATAATCAATCTTCAAACTGGCCTAGTCTACAGGGTGTCCCAGAAAAATTGTTCGACATTTGATTAAATGTTAAAAAATAACGATAAAATGTACAGGCTCGTGGTTAAATAAGCCTGTTCCTAAGATTCTATATTAATTTTAGACGCCAGAATCTCCTACGGCCTATCATGACCTATGGGAACTGCCCTCACGCACACCCGGTATGCCGGTATTTCGCTCTTTAACGGGTTCCGTCTCCAAATTTTGGTCGAAATGTTGATTTTGACCAAATATGATGGGCATTATTCACAAGAACGTTTGCTCTTTTTCGAAAATGAAAGCAACATTCTGAAGTTAAATGTTTGTACTTTACAGAACTAAAAACCAAACAGTCATATATTTTACGATTGCTTGGATATAAGTGGATTTTTAACGAGCACTTTTTGATGGCTTGAGTGAAGCCACCAAACAACTGCAGAAAAGAATGGAGAACGATGGACACGTGCGGTGTTTACAGATCTCGTTTGTTGATTTGTTAGAAAATTGTACTTATCTGTTTTCACTTTGTTCTTCCAACGATATACTTCTTATAATCTTCGCTGTTAAACTTGCACGATCGATGCTGTCGCAGTCTATAAACAAAAATACAATAAATGAGTTGGAAAATGATTACATGGATTACAGCATAGGGGTCAAACCTTTCGAATCTTTGAGTGGGTGTCAAATTCTGTGACACTTTTCTTTGCATTGAATGGCTTGCTTTAAGTCTGCCGTGGAAATTTTTTCAAAATGGCGGCAATTTGATTATCCCAAAAAAAAGTACTCCCGTTTGAAAAATCAGCAAAATTTGATTACATGACCGATCTTCAATTTTACTTTTTTGCCAAGTAGATCAAGGACCAAATAATTTTCCCAGACATAACTGACCTTTTAATTGGTTTAAGATTAACAAATTTAGCTCTTTTTAAGGCTACCTGATTTCGAATCATACTGCAAAAAAGCATTTATACTGGCCAGATCAATTTCTTTGTGCATATAAAGCTTCTAGTTTGGTCATAAATGACAGAAAGAAATGCACACTATCATTGGAGAGTTCGATGACGATGAAAATCTGAAAATTTTGACTGTTAGGCAAGATTGAGTATTTTGCTTAAAAAGTATAGCTCAAAATATGGTTTTTCAATGCGCAATTTTTCTACCTTGTTTCACCAAAAGCAAACATTTTAGAATCTAGAAATATTTTTGGGTCTTTGACAAATCAAGTCAAAAAGAAAATTTTATCAAAAGTTTGATAATCAATTTTTGTTGATTTTTTAAACAGGAGTACTTTTTTTGGGACACCCGGTAGAAATTGAAACATCAGGCGGAAAACGCAGTCTCACAATAAATTGGAGGGCAAGAACGACGACAAATAAAATCATTTTTTTTATTATTTCTGAACAAGTTTGTGGAAAAGTTTGAAAAAATTTAAATCATCGTAAATCCTAAACCAATAGAGGAAAATGGTATAACCCTTAAGAAACCCTTAGTTTATGAAGGCCTACGATATGGTGGCAAGCAGAAATCTGTTGCGTTTCTGGTTTAGGATTTAGAAATTTGATGACGTCATAGCCTCAAATCTAATGAATGCCGCCAGTTTGAAATTAATCAACATATCAATAAATTTCACACGGCAGATTTACAGCAAAAAACCCCTTAGTTCCTTTCAAGCAATTTAATCACAAGTTAACGATAATAGAATTTTACACCAACCTGTTTAAAAATTTGAGCCCTTTGTTNTGATTCGATGTTAGAGAAAGCTAGTTTATTGAAAGTGCTTTTTTAATTCCATTTGATTTTCCTTGAATGAACGAGATTCTATTTTCACAGAATGTGCAATTTAGGGGCGTCTGGTTTCAGCTTTCGCACAAATTTGAACTTCAAAAACTCTGAACTCCATTAATATTTAGCCGATCTGCTGGCTTCTGGTGTCTGAAATTAATCTAACATCTCACAAATATGGTTATTCTACAATGAAGTCCGTTCATTATTTCGTTATCTTTAATATTCAATCAAACGTCGAACAATTGTTTTGGGACACCCTATGTATTCTGTCCCTACTTATTTCTCAGGTATTTACAGGTATTCTCAGGTATTCAGGTATTTGTTTTGTGTTGTACAGGACAATATAACTGATCCACGTTTCTTATAAAAAAGTGCAGTTTCTTATAAGCCAGTTTCTTACGGAAAACGTGTATTTTTCGCACGGACAGAGTTTATCGCACATAAGGCCGATCACCACTAGACGATCACCACTAGACGATTTTCTAAACGATCGCAACAAAAAATTTGCGACGACACATGCGCAGTGGAACATTTCTGATCATCGCATCGAAAAAATTCGCTGGACGAGAAGTAGACGTGGTTTCTACTTTTCGCCGGACGATTTTGTTCTCTGAGTGTTTTGGCCAATGGAATCACAGGATTTTTCCAGCCTCGCTCAAATTTTAAAAATTTTGGAAAGGAAAACGAGTGGAGATCAAAACAGCTCCTTCGCTCTGGTGGAGATCGACCAATAGGCCTAGTTTCATCATCGTTTTTTGGCCGTGTCGAATCAAACTGTATTAAAAACGGCAAAATCTGCTGTGTCTAAAAATCTGAATTAAACATCGTGTTTTGCCGTGTCGTATTGAAATTGAAATAGCTAAAATGGCCATTTTTGAAAATGCACAAGCGCAGTGGATGATCACACGTAGAAACCCCATACGATGTTTGAATCAAGTCGTTTTCTGCCGTTTGATGCGACAGAGCTGGTGAACTCCTGCCGTTTTATCTATTTAAACGGCAGGTGATTTAAACATAGTTTTTATGTCGAGTTTAATAGCATCTATTAAATTCGACACGGCAAAAAAACGATGTTTAAACTGGGCCTGATTGCAATATCACGCAAATAATCGAGTAGAAATAAAAAAAACACATTTGGGTGGGCCTAGAATGTGAGGAACTAAGTAACGAAGAATCAAGGCTTCTTAATTCAGGATTTTTGAATTAAATTTAAATCTTTCACTAGGTAAACAAAAGCAATATTTGCAGTAGCACATGCTTTGCTAGGTGATTGTTACTACAAAAGATTTTCGAACGTTGTCTTTTGTTCTTACAAGTCCGATTTTCATCCTCCGTACGATGCCTTTTGTTCTGAATGAGTTCGATTTCTGTCATGTGACAAACCCATCTGCCGTTAGCCTGGCAAACAACTGACTCGCAGGTGTGGTTTTCTGTAAATTATTGAAAAGGGTATTCAAATAGAATCTCTGTTTGACAGACCATCACTTTGCGATCATTGCAAATCAGGAATCAAATTGATTAATCAGAAAAGCGAAGAAAAGGAATTTTTTTGTATTTGAAGTCTAGACTCACAACATGTTCCAGCTATCACAACAACAACAGAAACAACAATAACAACAACAACATTTTTGCTCAAACTGGGACTTATGGACTTTCACATAAAAATTGAGACGGCCAGGGCACAATCTTATCTGTGCGCTCTGGCAATTGGAAATTCCCAGTTGATGGAAGATAAATGGCATTCAAAATGAGGAACTACAGGTGCTGTGCCCTAAATGGTCGGCTTTCGAAACAAAATTGATTTAGAAATAAGGAAATGCCCTAGGACTTGGCAAATCACGATAAAAATGTTCATTAACTTTTTCTCAAAGCTGAACTTGCACAACTAGCCTAGCCTCTTGTTTGCGTTGGTAAATTTTCAGCTCAAACGCAAGTCGGTCTGAACGGCTTAATCTTTGGCATGGCGTCTTTGGACGAACCCTAAATTCATAACGACGCCTTCGCAGTTACCTTGTTAAACTTGTGTCCTCGCAGCAAACTTATGCAGGATTATGAAACATGAAAATGTGAGTGCTGGGAAAAGGAATGAGGAGGTCTACGGGGTTTTTCGGAATATCCAGCCTGTAGGCCCTTTATAGCAAATTTAATCCACGACATGAAGATGTTGCAATTGAGCTGTACTGGAGTAAAATTAGAGGAGGAACCATAGGAAGTAAGAATGTATTGATATTTCTCAAATTATAGGTCACACTTCTTTACAGGAAATTTCGTCTATAAAACTGGGGTTCAAATCATCAGTAGTTTTGAACATTTCAATCATTAGCGATTGCACATTTTTCTGATGCATGAATTTCGCAAGGCTCTCTCATGCAGCCTATTGCTTTTGTTATTCAACTTTCTGCTATGGAGCATCCATGCCAAAGAACAGTATTGGAACTGGCTAGCTAGTTACAAATGCTTTCATCAAAAGTTTCAATCTTTCAGTTCCTAGATATGCAGACACGCGTGACAAGGCAAATAGTTTGTTACCAGCCTTTTTACAACTGTTGCTTACATGCTTTTGAAAACTGAGATTTGCATCGATACAAACCCTAAAAGGGTTGTGAGTGATTGACGGTACAGTTGCCAATATTCATGCTGACCTCTTGAAATTACCCTGGGTACCAGACTCTCCCTGACATAAAATGGAGTCACAGAATGAAGTCACACAACCAAATTGATGGTCTGTGTTTTACATCGAAGCCTTATCTCAAGTGCTTGCTATTATTTCACTGTGACCTTTTGCACTAACACGGATATGTAGACTGGCTCCTGGGCACAAAAGAACAAGAAGAGGAGCGCACTGTACCAGACTCTCCATGTTATGTTAGAGAGAGTCTGGTACCAGGGTATCTTGAAATGTTCTTTCACAAAAAATAATAACGTGGCATTTGTCTTCGCTAACATCCATGTAATTGTTTGCGAACCACTCGACTATAATTTTGGAGTCATTTCTAACCGAAAGAACACATTTTCGAGACCCATATTGCATGTATAAATGGTTGTATCATCGGACATTGTTATATCAGGTCATTGATGTAGATACCGAAAAAGAGAAAAAGATACTGAAACTGTAGATGCCGAAAGAGAGAGGTCTAAGGACGGATCCTTGGGGAACACCAAGCTGAAGAAGTTCATAGTTACTGAAAGGTCCATTAATGTTTACTCCTTGTTGCTGATTGGACAACCAATAAAGCGTCACGGCTAAAACCATATGCATGTAACTTAGCAATCAGTAGGTCAGTAAGTCAGTCTCAGGCCTTTGAAAGGTCCCCCNTCTCCATTTTTCGATTGCCCGCATCAATGCCAATGAAGATGGCTCCAACTTTGCCACCCTTGTCGAGGCACGTTCTCCATTTTTCGATTGCCCGCATCAATGCCAATGAAGATGGCTCCAACTTTCCCACCCTTGTCGAGGCACGTTCTCTGTTTTTCGATTTCCCCGCATCAATGCATGTTGAGCATTGTAGCCCTTACGAAAACCACAAAGCAGAGCTGATGAATACCGAGACACATGTGCAGAAATTTGATTAGTACCCATGAGGCATATGTGCAGAAGTTTGAGCACCCATCAGCGAAATTCCATTCATAAAATGAGTGTTGTGGTCTTACTTACTAAATATTCATACGTCAAGAAACGTGTGCGTAGAGATCATAGAAACTGCAGCGTCATCTTGTCACCTAAAAAAATAAGAAACAACTGAAGAAAATTGGGCGCTAAAATAACGAGATAGTGCAATGGGATGATAATCAAGTTCGTAAAAAATGTGTAGCTTCTTCAAGCTGAAAAATATGTTGGGAAGTTTTCTTCAAAAATTTTCATTTTAATGGAGGGCAAATATTTAGTGTAACATGAATTAACGTTTTGGTAAGGTTCCAGAGCTGTAAAAAATATTGTCCTTTCTAAACCTGGTAAGCATGAAAAAACATTTTCCGCGAAGTCAAATTATGTTGTGCAAAATACTTGATGTCTCTGCTGGCCAAGATGTGCACAAAAGGTCCAAGGGATATTCTGACCAAGCTAGCAGAGTTTTTAGATATAGAATTGTAAAATCTACATTCAACTGGGAATGTTCTACAAGCTCTCACACTTTAAAATTTTCATGTAAATTATTTGCCATCTGGTAAAACGTGTACTTTCTATCTTGAAGAAAATTTTATGGACATTCACAAGTCATGAAATATTATGCAAAAATGCAAAGCAAATATGCAAAAATGCATAATCTGTTTATCTATTCAATCTTGATCCAAATTTAGCTAAAATTGCTGAACAAGAATTAACCTTTCTACCTTGGGTACCAGACTCTCTAACATAAAAACAGAGATCTCTGTTTTTATGTTAGAGAGGCTGGTACCCAGGGTAAAACCTTTCTAAAGGTTTGGATCGAGCGTCCAAATTGGAAAATTTTGTGAAGGAAACCAAGGCATGACCCCCGTTCTCAGCAAAAACACTGCTAGCTATGGCAAGTTGCTTCGGATCTCAACATTTTTCAGATTGGTCTTTTTGTGTTGTTTCTCGTTATTTTCATTCATTTTGAGCTGACTTTTCCTTCATTTGAATAACAACAGTTGAAAACACACACTTCGATTTGCAAAGTCGCAAAATGAAACCCTTGCATGCTCGCACCTCGTTTTGAAACTGTTACACAACCAAATCAGCAAACGACGAATGAAAATAATGAGAAACAAGGCCAGAGAAGGCAAACAAAACTTGCCAGTGTATAAACTGAACCACTCGTAAGTCAATTGAGCAAAGTTATCGTTGATTAAACTGTTTGAAAAGTGTTGAGATCTGAAGCAACTTCTTGCCACAGTTTACAGTGTTTTTACTGGGGTCCCGCTTTTATTTTCCTTCATAAAATTTACCAGATTTGGAGTCAATTGAACATTAGACTTGCCCCAAGTCTGTTTTGTCAACTGTAATAAGTCTACCGGAATTCCGCAAAGTATACTTTTCCCTTCAATTTTTCTTGACGAAATTTTTTTTGACGAAATAGACTTGGGGCAAGTCTAATTGAACATTGAAGCAATCTCTTGATAAAACATCTTCTGAATTCTTTAATATTTTTCGTGCCACAAGACTTGTGTCATTGATGCAAGAAGAAGCACGTATGAAACTAAAACTTCCCAAGAGTACACTCATTGAGTTTTATGCACGTACTTTTTTATAAGAAACTGCCCATAAGAAACTCAACTCTCAGATCGCCAAACAATTAAGAAACTCCAGTACTGGGAGAATATAAATTAAGAAACTATTTACTTTGATAAAGGAAATCCTTGACATAATTTTACTTTACTTTCACTTGTTTCCTGTATCATAATACTCGTAAGGTACTTGAGTAATGCCTAAACATTGGAAAGGCTTGAAAACCTTGTTTTGAAATGTTCAGGAGGGCACAGGTTTTGAACATGAAGATAGTTATGGAACCTCTAAGAAACTCGTAAGAAACTCTGAGTACTCAAAATCTGATGATTTTAAGAAGCTTTCAGTGCTGGTCCAAATTCTTAGTTTCTTATAAAAAAAAATACGTGTATGCAAAGAAATGTTTGTAATTTGCAACTTTCATTTCCCCAGTCAATAAACAGTTTCGAAATTGACACCATTGTATTCTGCCACTCTACACTTGATATGCAGGTTGCATTACTCCAAAAACGTTATATTTACAAACAAGTTTCGACTGCAAGTCAGCTTCGGAAGGGAGAATCATTAGTGGATTTTGATAATGACAAAGCTCAAATTGGTTTCTCTCTGAGTGTTAATTTTTTAATGCTTGCTTTAAAATCTAATTATAGTGTTTAACTAAGCACCACGGAAGCCCTTAAAAAATTCATTATTTCATTATTGATAAGATCTATAATTTAAGGAACACATTAGCAACTCTTGACAGCAAAATGGCCAGAAAATTTAAGAAACTACCTTCCAGCTCCGGACATTAGTTTCTTATAAAAAATCAGCACATGGTCACATGACTTGAAATGGGTATAACAAACTTAGCCGATTTTGTCTGCACGTATTTTTTCTTATAAGAAACTGCTTATAAGAAACTCAACTCTCAGATCGCCAAAAAATTAAGAAACTCCAGTGCTGGGAAAATATAAGTTAAGAAACTATTTATTTTGATAAAGGAAATCCTCGACATCTTTTTACTTTATTTTCACTTGTTTCCTGTACTCGTAAGGTACTTGAGTAATGTCTAAACATTGGAAAAATTTAAAAATCTTGTTTTGAAATGTTCACGAGGGCACAGGTAGTGAGCATGAAGATTGTTAAGGAACCTCTAAGAAACTCGTAAGAAACCCTGAGTACTGAAAATCTGATAATTTTAAGAAACTTCCAGTACTGGCCCAAATTCTTAGTTTCTTATAAAAAAAATACGTGTATTGGGCATATTTGAGGACCATTCAAAGAAACTGTTAAGAAATCTCAGTACTCAAAATCTTTGTTTATTACTGGAAAGGTCAAATCAAGCTCTTGTAAACATCGAATGACGATTATCAATCACCGGCTGAAAGTAATTAGAATATAAGAAAACCTAAGCTACCATGCAGAGTACCTGCTATGTAGCACACGCTTCTTATTTTCAACAACAAAAGAGTGAACACCTGTGGATTGAAGTTGACCTGGCTGATGCAAAATTTCTCATCACACGAAACTGTTGTTAAGTTTGGCAAAACTGTTGGAGAATTTATCCTAAACACCAAACGCACTCCCCTTCAAGGAGTTCGACGAGGAAAAATGTCCACACTTTTTAAAAAAGAGCTGCCATGATGAGCCTCCTTAACCATATTTTGCGGGAAATATGAATTTCAAGTAGACAGCCTCATTTTCAGTATGAGATTTAGCGCCATGTGGTGTCTTGTTCTCTTTGTCTGTTGATCGATCGTTCGATCGCATGCTGTTATGGCCTCGATCAACGTTCTAAAGTGCCATTCGTCAGTATGCTGATAAACCAGCTGCAGGGCCTGGAAGATTAAGGGCGTGATGAAGGAAAGAAATTTCAAAACCATGGAGAACTTAGCATGGAAGAAGGTTTCTCTTACATCCGTAGTTTTGATCGGAATCCTATGGCCTTGCCTCGCGCAATGGTGGTCAGGGCTTCCTTGGTTTTTATTTCCATTGGTCATTTGTTTGTTGGATGCTCTGTCTTTCGTCGCTCTTTTGGTTTTGTGGAATTACGTTTCGGTTTACAAAAACGAAAGAAGCAAGATTAGTGATTTCATCGAATTCAAGGACCCAGAGTTGAAGAAAAAATACGAAGGACGATTTATTCCAGTGCAGGTACTTTATGAATCTTATGCTGACGATAAACTCGTTTTTAAAATCGACACGTTAAAGGCACTTGAAGCGCGGGATAAATTCTCAACCAACCGGTTACTATGGTGGCATGTGAAATTTTTCTTCTGCAACTTTCTCCCAGAGATGTTCTTCCATACGAAAATTCAAGACACGGATCAAGTTCGGGACCATTACGATAGAGGCAATGATTTCTATGAATCTTTCCTTGGCCCCATCATGATCTACACATCAGGGATAAAGAAAAGACCACATGATACTCTGGAAGAAATGCAGGAGAATAAGTTGGCAGGAGTTTGTGAAAAGCTACAATTGAATGAAAGAGATACACTCCTCGATATCGGTTGTGGTTGGGGAACACTGCTGAACTATGCTGTTGAAAATCATAACGTTCGGGGTATCGGCATAACATTGGCAAAGAACCAAGTTGAATGGGCAGAAAGAGTTTCTCAAGAGAAAGGAATCTCCGATGGCACATCATTTCTCTGCTTGGACTATCGTGATATTCCAAGAACAAAGTACAGCAAAATTTCATGCCTCGAAATGGCCGAGCATGTCGGTGTGAAGAATTTTGGCAGCTTCATGAGCCAGGTTTATGACATGTTGGAAGACGATGGTATATTCTTTCTTCAGATAGCAGGCCTGAGAAGAGCTTGGCAATGGGAAGATTTCGTCTGGGGTTTGTTCATGGATAAGTATATCTTTCCAGGGGCAGATGCAAGCTGTCCCCTTGGATTCGTGATAGCTCACCTGGAAGCAGCAGGCTTTGAAATCCAGTCAAGTGATACCATCGGCATTCACTACTCGCACACCATCAATCATTGGTACAACAATTGGATCAAAGACGAAGCCAAGAGCAAAATGGAAGGCAAGTATGGAGAGAGGTTGTGCCGAATTTGGGAGATATTCCTCGCCTGGTCGACTATCATTGCAAGACAAGGTAATTCGACCTGCTTTCAAATTGTTTGTCACAAGAATCTCAACAGGTACGATAGAAATCGATTCATCAAGCATCAAGTGAAAAATTCTGTCTTTGGGTAAGAATTTGCAAAATGACTTTCTTGACTTTGTTTGTGTGATTGCTTCCATAACTTATAAATTAACCAATCTTTTGTCTATTTCATCCTTTGTTCCTGATGGGAATTAAAAATTCACCAATAATTTGTTTCCTAATAAAATGTTATTTTTGGACATTTGTTCCCTTGCTCCCAGGCTACTTTCACTAATGTTCTCTTGTTCCCACCATAAAAATCCTCAGTCGCCTCTGTTCCCTAAAAACCACAGGAGGGTCTCTTCAGTGCCCTAATCAACCCTTAATTCAGCTTAGGATTTTATGAATTTTTCTAATTAAAGGGTTTGCATAAGGTTAAGGCTTGTATTTGCAATGAGCAAATAAATATCACATTGCATTCACATTGAAGTTGCACATGTTTCCTTGACAATGGATAGCCAAAGAAACAATGCTGTGTCTGAGTTTACCTATTTATTACCACAACATTTACCACAGGCACAGCACATCTCTTCAAAGAGAAAATCTATGATTCCATAAGGGCAAAGTCCATCTCATCTAAGAACCACTTCAGCATTGCTGTGGTAAACACAGGAAGCCCATATTATAGTTTATTCCAAAAATGTTTTATTCAAAAAATATTTTGCTCAAAAAATATTTTCTCTTTTTTCATTATGATATCCTGTGTTATTTTCTTACACTTTTCCAACATGTTATCTGTGAAATAGTTTTTTTTTTGAGAGAGCACAAGGATCTCGCTAAAGTATTTATTTCACAAATAACATTGGAAAGGCCTAAGAGAGCAGCACATGATAGAATGAAGAAAGAGAAAATATTTTTTGAATAGATAATCTTTTACCAAACTTAAATAGGTTTACACAGGAAATCGTCCAGTCACCACAAATGTTGATTATCTACATGATAATCACATGATAAAGTCAACAAATGACTTGCTTGTTTTGACAAGTTGTGGCAGGCCAAAGTTGATCTTTGTACTCCTGGTAGCATTGTATCATACAGGTCAAGTCAGTGCAATACCTTGGTGCAAATGATTGCCTGCACAAAAATACAAGGCTAAACAGGCCAATGTTTAGCCTTGTAGCGGGGATTATGACCTTGTTATAACCTTGTCCTAACCTTTCTAAAATTACAAGGCTATCAGTAACATTCTAAGTTGCAACCAGTCTAACACGAGGCTTCCACAAGGCTAATTATCATTTTTCAAGCCATTTGCAAGGTTAAAGCAAGGCTTTTTTAGGCTAGAAAAAGGTTACAAGGCCATAACTACAAGGCTTGTACATGGCTATTACACGACCTTCTGTTTTTGTACAGGTGGAATAAAATTCCATAGATGTAAAAAGATCACCATCTGTTAAAAGTTTTCACCAGAAGCTTAAAGCCTATCTCTTTGAAAAAATATTACCAATGCCTGATTAAACAGAAGTTTTCTCTTTATTTCCATCAATTTTTATCTGAATGAACCAACTGATATGAGCCTGATGTGAGCAAGCAATATAATGTTTATGAAAAAGGGGGTGCTCTCTCCTGTTGTTTAACTATTGAGAGGAGAAATTCGCTGCATACAATATTCTATAATTCTACCCTTAGTTTATTAATTTTTGTATCATCTGTTGTGTTTTAATTACGTCAGATTTAATTCTCCTTTTTGTTGAATGTATGATATTGTATGCAATGGAATTTTAAAATGATGATGAACTGAATTGAACTATTATCAAAAATGACTGCTTACATCAGCCTTATCATGTTTGTCTCAACTGTATACAAAATGGTGCTATGTTGAAAATAGGAAGCAATGCTTATTTTGTTAACACAGGCTAAGTATGTAACTTGTGACCCTTGGAGCTACTTCTGAGCGTTCTTTTGCTGACTTTGAAAGAGGGGAGATCCCAAAGGCAACTGCCCAAAGGGGGCTAAGAGGAGGACCTAGCATATGAACTGATGTGAAATATTTACCAGAAAGGTAGAAACAGTTGCTTTTTCCAAAATCTACTGAACACAAGAGGGCTAAGCTCCACTAAGGGGCTGAGCCACCGTATCACTGCTTATACATAGGTACATCAATTAACAAAATATATTAAGATTTCTCTCAATGGACACATTTATGAAGCAAACACCCTATTAAGACCAATTCTATGTATTCATCCTGAATGATATACCTTGATCATAAAAATTGTGGACAATGTCAGTTGGCCCAAAAGAGAATAAACTGATGAGTCAAATTTAGCAGAAAGTTAAAAACAGTTATGTTTCCTATCACAAGCAAGTAGGCTTAGCCCCCCTCTGGATGCCCCCCTCACCATGCTTATCCCCAAAGTGAAATCAGTTAATCAAGGAAATTGGGTTGTTTGATGGCACAGGCAGGTCCTGTGCTTCACTACCCTTAAATTACAGCCTAAAAGATCTTGCAGATGCTTACTAAAGTCTCCATCAGGGTGCTGGAATGGGGGAAAGGGGGGGGGAATTTACAACATTGCCTTTGCATAAACAAAAAGCCATTTCTGACTTTAGGAGCCTTTTCAATAAAGATTGCCCTTGGAAAAAACATTGAACTGTGCTGCATTGTCCAGCACATTTGCCAAATAAGGTAAAATTATATTAGGCAATGGTACATGTTAATTTCTCTCTCTGTCTCTCTTATGTCATTGCATTATTAATTTGATTAACTTCACCATGTATGTTTTTACCATGGAATGCCAAAGCCAAACAAATTAATTTATTTTGTATGGTTGCTATTATCATTCTGTGAAGTTTTAATATCATCCTTTAAACTCTTTAGTATCATTTCGTTATTTTGTTATCATTTTTGAAACTCTTTATAATCATTCTGTAAATTCTTATTATCATTATGTATGTTCCAATCTCATTCTGTAAAATATCACATTATCATTCTGTTCCGAAATTGTCATTTTCAACATGTGAAGCTCACACATCATAGTGAAACCATAGAAACGCCATGGTGATGAAGACGCTGGGGATGATGTACAACAGCAACAACAACAAATATATGCAGGGCCTAAGCGAGTCAGCCTGAAAGCATACAAAATTAGGTTTGAGCTTGATATTTCTTAACAAGGGGGGGGGGGGGTTAATGGGAGCA
>REGL01000763.1:69531-84730 GCA_004194395.1 Aurelia aurita complex sp. Pacific | reverse complement strand
CTTCCAAGCGGGGATTCTTCTTTCTGATTCACCCGGTAGCTTGATATATCTTTATCACAGCAAAATAAATTCTAAATGATCAAATATAAATGAAAATAAATAATTATTAACAATGACAAAATGTTGTCATCTAAATAATAAAGCTTTGGTCATAGGGTCGTAGGTTCGTAGGATCGTATGGTCCGGGGTCGAGGGGTCGTAGGTCCGATTAAAAGAACATAACCTAAATTTCATTATTCTGCGTACAAACAAAGCTGTTTGGTTTTGTGCATTTAATTGTGCTTTGGAATCGTAAAGAACAACTTCTTGAACATTTTACATATTCCTGCATCTTTTAGCATCAGTCTACATGCCGGCTGGCACTTTGGCATAGCAAAATCATCAAAAGTAGGAGGAAACACACGGATGGATGCCAAGAAACAAGACCACTTAAGCTTCAAAAGTGACTGGTACTCAAGACAGATTTGTTTAAACTTCACTACATACGACGAAAACATTAGGCCATAGCCGTCCCTTAGACACGCAGTGAATATCACAAGAACGAACCGCACGTTAAAATGCCTTTGAGCACTGCGCTGTCGTTGTTGAATTACACTTCAATCCGACCTAAAGGCGTACCTCCAAGGCCAGGAGGAAGACTTTTGCCCTTGAACCCAATCAATGCAACGATATGTATTCTTGCTATCATTCTAAACCTTGCTGAAATGGTCATAATTTGCCGCCTGAAGAAGAGAAAAGCGTTTGAACGGATTCTGCTGAGCCTGTGTGTTGCGGACATATCCGTTGAAGTGTGGTACCTCTTAGCCAAATCGTATGCATTTGTAAACAAAAGGGCTTTCTTGGCAAAAAATAGACATCTTATTGGCTACCCTATTGAAATGTTTTCCATCATGTCCTCAATAACTAATATCATAATCCTTGGAATTGACCGCGCGGTAGCAGTGAAATATCCGCTTAAACATGGGGTATGGATGACCAAGCGAAGAGTTCATGGGCTCATTGCAAGCGCCTGGATTGGCAGTATAGCATTGTCAGTTTTATGTGGAGTTACTGGATTCGCAAATCCACAGGATAAATCTCACACTACAAAGGTAATTTCAATCTATATTTCTGTAGGGATCGTTTTTACAAGCATGGTGATCATAGCTGCTATTTATACGTTCATCTTCAGAATTGTTAGGAAAAGAAATAATCTAATGAAAGACATGAAGATTGCAAGTGTACAAGGTGAAACAAAGCGCGAAGAGACAGCCATAATAATCACGTGCGTGTTAGTCGTCGGAGCGTTCATCGCTTGCACGCTGCCGTTCTGCATCGATGCCTTGATAGACAGACGCCGTGGCAAGACAATCATCCCAATCAAGCTGATCCTGGTAAACCCACTTCTTGACCCACTGATCTATTTCTTCAAGGGATATATCAAAAGAAGACTGAAAAACAAGAACACAGGGAGCAAAACGCCAATGAGTAACCGCAGAACACCACTTGTCGCAAGAAAAGACGCCGGCGGAGGCGGCGGTTCAAAGCCAGATCTGTTGGAGCTAGCAGTTGCTAATATCCAGAAGTCAGTGGATACTGCGGGTAAAGGTGAACAAGATTTGAAAATAGTATGATATATTGAATGACTTAAAGTAACTCGAAATGAGACATGTTTGCATGCAACTGCAGATTATGTAAGCGATATATTGATAATCTAGGCTTCCTGTAGTTGTAGCATATCCTTGTAACGTAGTTTTAACAATATCAACATGTATTTAAGTTTTGGTTGGTATTAATTAGCTTTAGCTAGACCAGAAGCCAACCTAAAATAAAGAAATTATTATTATATGTCGTTGGACGACGTAAGTGGGGACATGTGGAATTTAGCCCTGCCAACGCCCCCCCAGGAAGCTCCATCATCTGTTCAAGTAACAAAGGAAATTTACATATCAGAGTTTGACGGGTACAGGGGGCTGGGGGCAGTACCCTTTTGAAGAATTTGCAAAACCGTTAGTCGGGCAAGAGGCCGAAGGATGGATTACTCTTCCGAAAAGGCCCATGAGATTTTTTAAAACAGAATAGTTCTTAGGGATTTTCTGCGGATTTTTCTTGAAAACAAAACCACTTTTGGCAAAGGCGTAGGAGATTTATGGATATACAGAGTGATACGCCGCTCGCAAGTAGACTTGCCCCATGGTAGTCCCTCAATCCGTCTTACCGTGCCCTTTACGGTAGTTCCTGGATCCGCCATTCCACCATTCCGTGAAGAGCTCTCTCGAGTTCTCTTGACGGAATGTTGGAATGTTGGATCCAAGAAATGCTGGATCCAGGAACTACCGTAAAGGGAACAGTAAGACGGATTGAAGGGATAGACTTGGGGCAAGTCTACTCGCGAGAAACAGCCACACAGAGGCAGTAAATATAGCACAATAAAAAGTCGAAAAAAGCAAGAGACAGTAAATATTTTGGTAAAAATTGACTTTTTATCGGTCAACCCCACAGATTTTATCTTCTCGTAGTTAGATGCTTGAGTCATAAAATGCTCAGATGTTTGAAAGCCTTTCCTCTCAAATCAGGTACCAGTTTCCTATAAACTGACAATAACTTTGTAGCTAACATATCAACTTAGATATGATAATTCAATTCGTTAAAATCTCTTGCATTGTCCTCAAATGACAAGTGATTTTATAAAAATGCTTTACCTCAAAATCCATCAAAGCAGGCCTACACACGGAGGGGGGGGGGTTCTTCCATAGTAAAGGTAACTAGGGATGTGTCGCGAGCAAGGGTATACTTTTGTGCGGACTTCTAGCCAAGCAAGGGTATACTTTTTTGCAATATTGGCCTACAACGGTCTAGCCAAGGGTATCATTTTGACCAGGACCACTAGGACCAGGACCCATATCAACCAGATCTTTGTTGGGAATCCCGGAATCCCTGTCCAAAATAGCATTTTCAAAAATGGTTGCTGGGTGAATGGGATCATAATGGAGAAAAGTTGTGAAAAGCTTTTATTCTATTGGTGGCACTCGAAAAGGGCTTCAACAGTTTTTGAAAACTAAATCAGGAATTTGGAAATTGAAAATGCTGATCATACTGATGCAGATTGCTAGAACGGAGATTGGAATCCTTTGGCTCAGGATCCCATTACTTTGAGAGAAGTTACAATTTCAGAAATACCTGTTGGTGGGAAACCCGCATGCTTGCTATTACAAACATACAAGTCGGTTAGCAATTCAAATAAGTACATTATTTGCCGGTAGTTTTATGTTCATTGATTCGAACGGTAACTTAATTTGTTCACTTCATGAGTCAAAGTCTTTTTCTTTCCATTGTTATAACTTACTTGCATGCGTGAGAGCCTCGGCTTGAAACTGAGATTCGGAAACTGACTAAGGATGTGCTAAGGATACAGTACTAGGTGTAACGTCAAACTATTGTATTAAGGCACTAGTCATTTTCCTGTTATTGTGAATTCTGATTGGCTAGAAAGTTTTATGAGTTCCCCATTGGTTAGATACGATGACTTGTAAGAACTGAATTAGTGTTGAGTTGACTATGTTACATGAGACATGATGTCTGTTAGAGAACATGATGTACGAAAAACCATCCGAAACTTCTGCGCCACCATTTTTATCAAAGTGATTCTGTGAGTTCAAATTTTAACTTGAAACTAGCGAGGAGAATGTGATATTCTCCACAAACCATAACCTACTATGACCACCATCACATCATCATCTGAATCATCTATTTCTTTTTTCTGAGCTATTTCTACTATCTCAAATGTACGGTGGCCTACAACTGCCACGGCAAAATTAATTGTTCACGGCACAATTTCAATCTCCACAGCCACAGCGAACCAATTTTCACGGCAAAAATATAATTCTCACAACACAAANTATTGTATTAAGGCACTAGTCATTTTCCTGTTATTGTGAATTCTGATTGGCTAGAAAGTTTTATGAGTTCCCCATTGGTTAGATACGATGACTTGTAAGAACTGAATTAGTGTTGAGTTGACTATGTTACATGAGACATGATGTCTGTTAGAGAACATGATGTACGAAAAACCATCCGAAACTTCTGCGCCACCATTTTTATCAAAGTGATTCTGTGAGTTCAAATTTTAACTTGAAACTAGCGAGGAGAATGTGATATTCTCCACAAACCATAACCTACTATGACCACCATCACATCATCATCTGAATCATCTATTTCTTTTTTCTGAGCTATTTCTACTATCTCAAATGTCAAAATTTTAGCGCAAGATCCCAACAAGCTAAACGAGATGTAATCCATTGGCAAGGTCACAAAGGATAGAGCAGTTGTTCGTTGAGAAAAAAATTCTTTCACGAAAATAAATTCCTTCACACTACAAACGCACTTTACAAATAAACAAATGTTGCCAAGAGCATTGTTGATGCAAACAATATCAAGACCAAGGTGGATTTTGTAACCATGTGTTGACACTATCGAGTGGGCATTTTGTAAAAACCGGACCCTAAGACCATAGGACCCTTGAGACCCCTAGGACCTTTAAGTACTAAAAATGAAAAGGACCCTTAACACCAGAGCGTCATCATGATCAGGAAGTTGTGTATCGTTATCTTCCCCTCTTCCATCCCATGAACTTCCACTCTTTCAAACCAATGCCAAGAATCATGCAGAGAGTTTATACCATGAAGAAGAACTATTTTGAATATCTCCTATTGTGCTATTTTGAAAAACTTTCTACGTGATTAACAGCGTCCTGGCGTTGGTTTGAATGAGCGAAAGCTCGTAGGATGGAAGAGGGGAAGCTCATACGATACGTAGCCTCTTGTTTGACAGCTTGATGGCATTGTTCTATTGTTTATCTGTGGTGATGTCCCTCTGGTGTTAAGGGTCATTTTCATTTTTAGTACTTAAAGGTCCTAGGGGTCTCAGGGGTCCTAGGGTCTTAGGGTCCGGTTTTTACAACATGCCTATCGAGTGCTGCGTCCTAGTATTGATTCCGAAAAGAGAATATCTCACAGAAGTCTTAAATTTTCAATACCCTGCTGATGTTATGTGTAGAGAACAGACACAGGTAAATAGAAGTGGTTTAAATAACATGCCTAAACATAAAGCATCCCTTTGTTTTTAAGCTACGCAATGACACTACATGGGGCAAAAT
The DNA here is from genome assembly GCA_004194395.1 of Aurelia aurita complex sp. Pacific. Lineage (NCBI taxonomy): Eukaryota > Metazoa > Cnidaria > Scyphozoa > Semaeostomeae > Ulmaridae > Aurelia > Aurelia aurita complex sp. Pacific. Next base: position 79,596 of record REGL01000763.1, on the reverse strand, counting down.
AACCAAATACATACTGGGCCTCGAAAATGCAGGAAAGGAACATTGGGAAATGGAGAAGAGAAAAATAAAAAGGAGACGGCACTTCTTCAGGTCTTTCGTCCTTCTTTCTTTCCTTCTTTATTTTTCAAAGTCTTCTAGTTTTCATTTGGCTGGCCCTGGTACCCAAGGTACCAATTACATTAGAGTACGCACATTGCATTTGGCAATCTTCAATGTACCGAGCAAATAGAAAATTGAAATTCTTTTTTCACCTCAGTCATTCATACCTAGAGTGCGACATCCCCTGTCATGTGTTTTCTATGACCATTTCCATACAGCGATGCATGGGGATAATCGGATTCCTCCAAGATCTGGTCATCATGGATCCTAGGGTCCTAGTCCTAGTAGGTCAGGGTCTGGCTAATAGACCATGCTCTCATGGCCTCCTAAGGGTAATATTCTGTAGATTGACCTCCGAACGCCTCCAGTGTGACGTCAAACTTCAAAGATCAACGCAAACCAGAGTGCAAATGTCAACAAGCTGGCCTAAATCATTGCTGAGTACAAATAAAGCTGTTCGACTGCTTCAAACAAGCAGAAACAAATATTGCTGTCGTGTTTGTTTGGTTTTGTGCATTTAATTGTGCTTTGGAATCGTAAAGAACAACTTCTTGAACATTTTACATGTTCCTGCATCTTTTAGCATCAGTCTGTATGCCGGCTGGCACTTTGGCATGGCAAAATCTTCAAAAGTAGGTGGAAACACGGATGCCAAGAAACAAGACCACTTAAGCTTCAAAAGTGACTAGTACTCAAGACCCATCTGTTTAAACTTCACTACATACGACGAAAACATTAGGCCATAACCGTGGACGCACAGTGAATATCCAAAATATCTCAAGAACAAACCTCGCGTCAAAATGCTGAACACCACACTATCTTTGCTGAATTACACTTCAATCCGACCTAAAGGCGTACCCCAAAGGCCAAGAGGAAGACTTTTGCCCTTTAACCCAGTCAATGCAGCGATATGTATTCTTGCTATCATTCTAAACCTTGGTGAAATGGTGATAATTTGCCGCCTGAAGAAGAGAAAAGCGTTTGAGCGGATTCTGCTGAGCCTGTGTGTTGCAGACATATCCGTTGAAGTATGGTACCTCATAGCCAAATCGTATGAATTTGTAAACAAAAGGGCTTTCTTGGCAAAAAATAAACATCTTATTGGCTACCCAATTGAAATGTTTTCCATCATGTCCTCAATAACTAATATCATAATCCTTGGAATTGACCGCGCGGTAGCAGTGAAATATCCGCTGAAACATGGGGTATGGATGACAAATCGAAGAGTTTATGGGCTCATTGCAAGCGCCTGGATTGGAAGCATAGCATTGTCAGTTTTATGTGGAGTTACTGGATTCGCAAATCCGCAGGATAAATCTCAAGCTGCAAAGGAAATTCCCATCTATGTTTCTGTTGCGATCATTTTTACAAGCATGGTGATCATAACTGCTATTTATTCGTTCATCATCAGAGTTGTCAGGAAAAGAAATAAGCTAATGAAAGACATGAAGATTGCAAGTGTACCAGGTGAAACGAAGCGTGAAGAGACAGCCGTAATAATCACGTGCGTGTTAGTCGTCGGAGCGTTCATTACTTGCACGCTTCCGTTCTGCATCGGTGCCTTGATAGATAGACGCCGTGGCAAGCCAATCCTCCCAATCAAAGTGATCCTGGTAAACCCGCTCCTTGACCCACTGATTTACTTCTTCAAGGGATATCTCAAAAAAAGACTGAACAACAAGAACACAGGAAGCAAAACACCAACGACAGACTTGAGTAACCGCAGCACACCACTGGTCGTAAGAAAAGACCTCGGCGGCGGCGGCGGTTCAAAGACAAATCTGTTGGAGTTAGCAGTTGCAAATATCCAGAAGTCAGTGGATACTGCGGGTAAAGGTGAAAAAAAGATTTGAAAACAGTATGATATGTTGAATGACTTAAATTAACTAAAAATGAGATATGTGCCTAGTATAACCCTGTCCAGACTTGGCTCATTCAGCCCCCCCCCCAAACATACTTGACAGAGCACTGCTCCAAACTAAACTGGTACAATGAACCAGGAAATAGCTTTTTGACTTTTATTTTCCATCCTTGTGAAGTGTGATTTTGTGTGAAATATTGAGAAAAAAATTGATTGGGGTGGGGGGGGTGGCTGTTTTTTTCACGGTGGTTGGGGTCAACTTTTAGGTAAGCTGCTTACCAATGTAATTCCAGCTCACCCTATAAATATTTTGATAGTATCCTTCTTACTTTGTGTACTTGTAATTAGTAAGGTCTCTTCAATTTTTTCCATGAACAATAGATCAATTATGTGTCACGTGACTTCGTCTATGACGTCATCTTTAAGAAAATGGCAAAATTAGTTAGTGGCCTTTTGCAAGAATATTTATTCGAGGGAAGTTTTACAGCAGCAATAAATCGATTAAAGCAGACCAATAGGGTTGTTTTCACCTAATTTCTGTAATTTCGTTGGTATTTTGTGCACCATTATTGGTCCCAAACACATAGTACTAATAACAATCAGTTTCCATGCATATCTTGAGAATCTGTTTTATAGTGAGAATTTTTTGACTTGAGAGTTTTTTGTTTGTGAAGATATTCTCAAAATGACACCAAATTACTAAACCCCTTATTTACCCCTTCCTCCTTCTCTCCAACCTCTTTTGCTTCCTACTGGGATAAAATGCTGATGTCCGCGTTTTTTGCAATAATCAAAGCTTAAAAAAGAGTAGCCTACGAGTAGAACCCAGTATCCTAAAGAATGAAGGGTCTACGAAATAAAGAGATAAAGCTTGCTACGGCTGCCTAAGTAATTATGCTAATCCTCTACTCAAATAATGTGTGAAACGCGTCTCAACAAAGGCTGCATAAATTAAGTTCCAGAACTCTGGAACTGTAGTAGCAAGCTTTTGCTCATTGTTTCGTAGACCCTTTCTTCTTTTGGAATAATGGGACTACACGTAGGCTAAAAAAAGAGTGACTTTATCAAAAAAAGTAAAATATAAAAGCAAGAGACAGTAAATATTTTGGTAAACAATAGACTTTTTATCGGTCAACCGCACAGATTTGATCTTCTCGTAGACATATGCTTGAGTCATAAAAAATGTTCAGATGTTTGAAAGCCTCTGAAAGCCTTGGCTATCAAATCATGTACCCGTTTCCTAGGGTGTAAACTGACAATAACTTTGTAGCTAACCATAGCAACTATGAGCTAGTAATTCAATTTGTTAAAATCTCTTGTATTGTTCTCAATTGAGAAGCGATTTTTTGAAAATGCTTTATCTCAAAATCCGTCAAAGCAGGCCTACATTCTTGATCAAATCAGATTGGTATTCAAACTCGGCAATATGCAAAATGCGGACCACAGGAATTTGTCTTCCGAAATGCACTTCTAGGAAGTGAACGAAAACGCGCCTCCCTGGCAGAACAGCGTCCAGACGAATTTATCTGTGTATACATTCTTAAATTTATTCACTATGTATATAATTATGTAGTTTAGATAGTTTAGAACCATTCGAAATCACACTCTGATGAGGACACAAGTCCGAAAGACCTCAGTGTGTAAAACTTTCTTGGTATTTTTTGTCGTCAAACCTCTCTACGTCAAGTATAATTATGTATTTATTTTGGTAGTTTAAATCACTGAAGGGATTACGTGTATAAAGAATTGATATAATATTAATAATAATAACTTTTTCTTCAACAAGAAGCAAAATCGTTTTTTTTTACGGACAAAACAGATAAATCTTCTTGTTCTTGAGTTCTTATATGGAGTTCAAGCTCCATACTGTTGGAATTGGTTAAAAACGCTAACTTTCTATGTATTTTGAGCAGCAGGTTTAACAATCTTATTGACAAGCTGTTTTGGCTCTTTTGTGACCTTTGCAGGTATTCTGACTTCAGGAAATTAAAATGTAGTAAATCAATACGCGCAATACAGAAATGAAACAAGTGCTTCGATCTAAGCAGGGCACTGCACATTAGATTCATGTTTGAATTTTGATTAAATAACGTTTCCCTGTACTAAAATAACGGCTCAAATCGGAAAACTTGTTTGGGACACCCCATATTTGACATATTCTGTCGAAGTACATTTATCAATATTTTTAACAGGTGGCCTTAATTACCACCATTTGCTGTAGTTTGTAGCCAATTCTAAATAAATGAATAAAAAATAAATAGATCATAATATCTTATTATATCAAGGAAATGAATTTTGTCACTGGTCAAGGTCACTGGTCAAGGTCACTGGTCAAGGGTCAGTTTCAGGGCCAAGTTCAATGAACAAAGTTCAAGGGTCAAACAAGGCTAACAGAATGGGCCTGTCAGCCAAGTTTGCTGTTTTTATTCTTATTGTATTTCCTGAGCCTGAAAGTTCACGAGAGTTCTTTGCCATCGTTTGTTTTGTTTTCATGAATTTCGTACAGTCAGTTATTCTAGAAACTGTGCAGAGCAAGTCGCAGACTGCAAGCAAAGCATGCTGGCCTTTTTACTCCCTTTAACTGAAGGGAAGGGATAAAATTATAAACAAATTATAAAAAGCGATTCTTTTATCTAAATTTTGCCCGTGGAGCCCAGTCCACTTAGTCGAAAATTACGTCAGAAAACCAGACTTTAAATTCGGATGGAAATTTGTTTGATAACAGCAATGGTGTTAGGACACAGATTTTTTCATTACATATCTATTTACCTTGTTTTGATCCTTGTCTTGTTTTCTTGTCTTTTTTTCTTCTCTGTTTCATCTTCAACTGATGTGTGCAACTGAATATGGGTTTAGGCCAAAACGCCTTTAGTTATTGAATATGTCCCCCTTGTATTCCTGTGTCTTAGTGCGCCTTCGCAGCAGAAAGGTTTCAAACCGCAAAGCCAGAATAGAAAGCTTTTCCTACGGCTTTGCGGTTTGAAACCTTTCTTCTGCGAAGGCGTCCTTAGACACAGGAATACAAGGAGGGAGATATATTCAAATAGCTCGAGGCGTCTGGGCCTAAACCCATGTTCAGTTGCACACATCAGTTGAAGATGAAACAGACAAGAAAACAAGACAAGAAAAGAAGACAAGGATCAAAACAAGGTAAATAAATATGTAATGAAAACATCCGTGTCCTAACACCCTTGATAACAGTTGACATTGCGTGATGGCAAGATGGTGATGGGAAACAAACTTTAGCCGCAGAATTAAACTCTTTACAATATAAAAAAAACATTAAGTGAACTTAAATCAACATAATAAAGCAGGCATTAAGAAAATAAAGAGCAACGGATAACCACTGGGATAACCAATTTTGAGTTGATCTAGTATCATTCACTGTATCCATGGAGATAGGAAAAATGATTGTAGAAATAAACAACGGTTTTCGTCAAGGTCAGATACATACTTTTGACAAAGTTGCATAATAAGAAATTTTACTCGCTCATCATTGCATGGCAAACATGTATGTTGCCGTGTAAGGAAAGACACATATATTCGCATTGAAATACAGCCGATCTTCCAACGAACATTATCACAAAGCACTTCAGTATTCCGCAAGGAACCGAGGCAACAGTCGGCAACAGTCTTCGCAAGGAGAGCTGGATGTGATTTGAAAACTGGAATCGTTCAAGATACTTTATGGTAAGGAAACTTAAGAAAATAGGCCTTTACGCAAGATCTCACAATCCGTCGTAAAAATGCGAGAATCTATTGAAAGACTGACTGCAAGGTTTCGCCTCCCTTCCAAGTCACCCAAGGGCGTGTGTCTCTATCGGCAACCCACGAGACATCGGCGTAGGGGGAGATAAAATTTGGGGGGCTGCCCGATAAAAAATCCATTGTTTAAGAAAATTTTGCCCGACTTAAGGCGGTTTTCTGCCCGATTACGGCTGATTTTTGCAAAATTTTCCGACGTTGGGGGGGCTGCAGCCCCCCAGCCCCCCTGTCTCCTACGCCTATGCCACGAGATATGCTAGTAATGTTTAGATTGAAACACAGAGCGCCTTGTTTGGTTTGCAGCAGCAAAGTTAACTTCCAACTTCCAGCAGGTTTCAGGTTTCACCTCAAATTGAAAGGAGGTTTCGCCTCAAATTGAAAGTTACTTTGTGTAAAAGGCCTATTACTCGTTCATCACTGCAAGGCAAAAATGGATGTTGCCTTGCAAGTACGTTTGTATTCTCACCAATATAAAGCAAACCTTGCAACGTACATTGTCACAAAGCATCTCAGTATTTACCGAGCAACCATAAGGCAACGGTCCACAGAAAGAAAGCTGGATGTTATTTGAAACTAGAATTGTTCAAGATACTTTTTCATGGTAAGAAAACTTAAGAGAAATTATTCGCTCATCATGCAAAGTAAAAATGGATGTTGCCTTGTAAGTACACATGTATTCGTATAAATATAAAGCAGATATTACAACGTACAGTACATTTAATTGTCGAGCTGGTACTCTGGTTTTCTAACGAAAAAGTGCGATCCAGACACCTCAACTTTTACAGTCGAGCCAAGATAAAAGATGGTCGGAACTAGATGTTTTACAAACCTACCAGTTTTATTCATTTACCCATACTTACTTTAACTGATTTTGTTTAGGCTGCTTTAAAAGCTCTGGTTTAATAGCCTGGTTGAAGCGTAGTACTCTCGATAAGGCTTTAAAATCTCTAAATTGTAGGATACTATCTTAGGATACTACGTACACCAAACTATCTAAATTTGCTCAGAGTACTGGAATTTCGTCGTCATTGATACCGTCCAGTTGCGATTTGATGGTGCAAAATTGATGAAAGTTAATTATATGCGACCCACTGCATGGTTTGGTATGGAACTGTTAACCCCTTACTTTCTTTTGACCATTTGTATGTTGTCTTTTTTGTTTCTTTTTTCTTGTCTTGAAGTTGGATTTGTAAAATTGTAAGTACCGTTATTGGTGGAGGCCAGATGACCATGTGTCTTCCTAGACTGATTACACATTCGTAGGTTATCGCTATTGATAGACTGATGGACGCGATAACTACGACTCATGGCCATACGCTTCCAGAAACGGACATGGCCTAAATCACCTGCTATTTTCCCTCAAAACCACCGACCCTAAAACGCTGTAAAAGCAATTTTCCTGAAGTGCTATACTGCAAAACAAGCTATCAGTACTTAGATGAATGTTTTTTCGTGCTATTAAAGCAAAAACCTCCTACCTACAAGTGATATTCTGCTTGTTCATGGATGCAAAAGGTCTCCCAATTTCGATCGCTACTTCGAGATTTTGATCGTTGCAGCCATTCAATCGAACTGATTGTTCAGGGAACAACTTTGTTCGCAGCAGGAAATTTTTTGCCGTTTTGAGAAGAGTTTGGCAATAAGGCCCTAACTGAAGCGACAACAACAACAGCAATTCACTTCAATGAGATGAGCGTAAGTTGAGGGTCCTTGTGTAGTGACGCTAGTGTCTTCCCTCTCCAAGAACGGTGCCATGGTCATCTATTACTACTATCTAATTCTAATTTATCATGAATAGAAAAACATTTGGTGCGTGAAACATGATTGTTTTCGTCACTTTTAGGACCAACAGCAGACGTACTGAGAGACAATCAGGAAAATAAAGACAACTCGAGTGCGACAAATAAACTATAAGCAACAAACACAATCTACAACAGCAACAGCAACAGCAACGTATGGTTAGACAATTATCATCCTGCTCTATATCGCAGAGCTGTTCTCCTACAGAGGTGTCGTGGTTTTTAAATGCTAATGAAGCGTTGTTACATTTTTTCCCAATGTACATAACATCGAAATCCCTGGCACTTGCAATACGACAGGCAACAAAACAGTACCAAAAAGCTGCTGCCGATCCTCAAATTTACCCATTATCTGCATCCAACGTCAAGAAGAGTCTGTGATTCAAATCGAGGCTCAATAAATTCAACAACCAATAACCAATAGAATTCAACACTTTCGATCACATGCTATACTAGCCATTACCTGTATCCAACGTCAAGAAGAGACTGTGACTCAAATCGAGACAAAATGCAATTCAACAACACAACAAACACAGCAAGACCACCAAGACCAACAGCAACTGTATCGTTTAATGCAGCTAATGTGACAATATGCTTTATCGCCATTATACTCAACCTGATTGAACTCGCGTTGATAATTCGCAAGAAGAGAATAAAAGCGTTTGAACGTATACTTCTAAGTCTTTCAGTCGCTGATATACTGGTATGCGTTCTCTATTGCTTTCGGGAGTTTTATGAGTTCGTAACAAATCAACCACTTTACAACACAGCGACTGCCAATCTTATCGAATTTCCATTGGAAGTTTTCGCCGTAATGACCTCCACGACGAATGTTCTTATTTTGGGAATCGATAGGTTACTCGCGGTGAAATACCCATTGCGGCATGCGGTGTGGACAACGAAAGCTAAGACATGCCTACTAATAGTCAGTGCCTGGATAGCAAGCATAATGCTATCTTTGTTGTCAAACGTTAACGGTCTGGCGGGAGATGAATCTGTGAACGCGCGGAAAACTTCTGCAAGTATTTTCTCTGGGTTGTTGTTCACATCTGTGGTTGGGATAACTATACTATATGCATTGATCGTTCAAACGGTGATAAAACGTAACAAGGCAATGAGCCAGGCGAACGGTTCGACGGGAATGCGGAACAACGAATTCGTAATAACGATAACATGCGTGTTGGTAGTTGCCGCATTTGCTCTCTGCTCCATTCCGTTTGCAATCGACATCATCACCAGTAATACACCATCATTGCCAATCAAAACGTTCCTGGTAAACACGATCCTCGATCCGTTGATCTACTTCTTTAAAGGCTACGTCCAGAACAAAATTCGGAACAACGAAAGAAATCAAATGGGCGGTATCAAAATCGCTACGGTTAATTCAAGCAACAAGCCAACGCCACAAATGCCACGAGTGGAACAGAAAAGCGAAGGAGATAGATTGGGCTCGAATTTAATGAAGTCAGCAATGATTAATCATGGGAATAATATAGATGTGGCACATGGGAGCAATGAAGTGTAACTGATAAGTATGTGGGGAAACGGTATTTTAAATTTTGATATACACATTGAATGGCTATAATGGCTGTTAGACGCTAGTTTAATTGGAGTTAATACCAGGGAGATATAGAGGGTAATACCTCCCCGAAGGAGCGTGGTCTTTATTTTCAAGTAGTTTACTCTGCGACCTTTTTTAGTTAGCCTGGGATCACGTGGTGCCCGAGGGCGTCTTATGCATGCTGGGTAGGCAGCATTTCCTCATACCGTTATTTTGATCCTACGTAGCAAGTTGGAAATTTCGCTTTCGCTGTTCGAAGTGGTTTATTTTCCCCACCCTCCCAGTCCCTCCTTGTTTTTCTTTTTCTTCTGTCTTTTATACTCTGCCTTGCTTGTTTCAATCTGCCTATTTCCAATCTCATTTTCCACAGAATTCTCTGTGGGACAGGCACGTTGGTCTGTTGCCGAAAATGGTTTTCATGTCCAATCACCGACCTTAAAATGTGATATTCTTCAGGCAGTGGGGCTGGCGTAGCAATGCTCACTTCCTGAAAGGGGTCACCCTAGGGGTGGTTCAGGGGAAAGTATTAACATGGTGTTGAATAGGTTTTCACATGCTATATTTTGATAGCTGAAGATGGGGCAAGTTCGACTCGAGGTATCCTAAGTAAAATTTCAACGTAACCTAGTCAGCTAATTTATCGGAAGTTGGATTCATTATGTGTCTAACATTATTGCTGGATGCTGGATATGTGTTAATGAAATTGGAAAGACTTTTTCACTGGTGTTTCTTGGTGGCCCAGGAAATGATATGTTAAATCAAGTAAGATATTACAATTTGTCGTAGCTCGCTTTCTATATTTCTGATCTGGACCTTTTCGCTGGGCAATTCAACTCAATAAATAAATAAGTAAAGCCAGTCAGTTCATTAGATAAATAAGTGATAAAGTTTTCGTTATAGCGAGCGAAAACTGGTACGAATTATTATAAGTCTATCAAATAAAGCTTTCTTTTCGACTTATAATAATTCGTACCAGTTTT
>REGL01000763.1:54965-69517 GCA_004194395.1 Aurelia aurita complex sp. Pacific | reverse complement strand
TATATTTCTGACCTGGACCTTTTCTCTTGGCAATTGAAATCAATAAATAAATAAATAAAGCTAGTCAGATCATTAGATAAATAATTGATAAAGTTTTCGTTATAGCGAGCGAACACTGGTACGAATTATTATAAGTCTATCAAATAAAGCTTTCTTTTCGACTTATAATAATTCGTACCAGTTTTCGCTCGCTATAACGAAAACCTTATCACTTACTATCTATTGAACTGAATGGCTTTACCTATTTAAAATATTGAGTTGAATTGCTTAACGAAAAGGTTCAGATTAAAAATATAAAAAGCGAGCGAAATTGAGAACAAATTGTAATCAGCCTTTTCTTTTAATATCTTATTTGATCATGGGTGAGAGGAAACAAAGTAAATGTATGATAAAATGTATAAACAAATCGTACCTGTGTCTTTATTCTTGTTGTTTTCGCCTCCAATTTACCCGCAGCAGCATGCTCAAATCAACTCCTAAATTCAAATCTGCAACGGCCTAAATTTTCTGTGCTCTGTAAAAGCGAGGCCGTCCTCGTTTGCGGTTTCGTAAAGTGACGGCGGGATTTGAATTTAGGCCGTTGCAGATTTGAATTTAGGAGTTGATTTGAGCATGCTGCTGCGGGTAAATTGGAGGCGAAAACAACAAGAATAAAGACACAGGTACGATTTGTTTATACATTTTATCATACATTTACTTTGTTTCCTCTCACCCATGATTTGATTTAACATATCATTTTCTGGGCCATCAAGAAACACTAGTGACAAATTCATTCCGATTTCATAATACTGTGTTCGAATGTTTCTACATTCTTACATTTGCCACTGTCATGAAACGATCTTGATCTAGAAACAAAGTTGGCCTCCTTAAAAATGGAGACTGAAAGCATATGAGGGTCTCCAACGCTGAAAATGTACTTTTTCTTACCATTGTTTTTTCTAGTTAGCATTTTAGCATTTATAGATTACAATTATGTATGTTGTTCTGAGAACTTCATTTATTAATCTTAATTGTGTATAAATAAGTTTAAAATTAAAAATGAAAGGGAAGAGCAGCCGTTCAAACAGCGTGCCTGTAATATTGTAAATAGTCATGTGACCTCATTATCCCGCTGATATTGTAGTTGTTGTTGTTGTGAAAATACAGGGTGTCCCAAAAAAACTGTGCCCTGTTTGCCTAATGATGTGACAAAACGAAACGACAAAGATTCTTGCCAAACTTTTATGTGATGTTCCTCCTCAGATGTTCAAATAAAATTTGCTGCTATCCCGAAAAATTCCGGTGAAAAATGATGGAGCTATGACCGTCAGAAGACCAAATTTGCCTGATGACTGAATCCAGTGGTCGGCCAAATTGTTTTGTCATACTATTTTGCAGCGATAAATAGCTTCAGGCGAGGCGAGGTAAGAAATAGTTTCTGTGAGGTTAGAAATAGTTTAACTCTCCGATGCTTATCGGAATTTTCACGAGAGCTATGATATTGGAGGCTGCTGTTTCATTTCATCCATGAAGCTATTTATCGCTGCAAAATAGTAAGACAGAATGGCCGACCACTGGTTTCAGTCATCAGGCAAATTTGGTCTCCTGAAGGTCATAGCTCCATCATTTTTCAACGGATTTTTATGGGGATGGTAGCAAACTTTAATTGAATATCTGAAGAGCAACATCATGCAAAAGTTTGGCGAGAAGCTTTTGCCGTTTTATCGCCATCTTCAGGCAAACGGGGCAGAACTTTTTTGGGACACCCTGTAGTCACATGAGTTATTTCTGGTATTGCAACCACATCTGCCTTCATTGACGCCAAAACGTTTTTACTCACCTGGTATCGTTTGCTCGTTGAAGACCTACGTCGATTCATAGCTCATGATAAAAGAAATTAAATGAATTGATTGAAACAACTAAATCTTACCTTACGACACGAGTATGTCCCTCTGACCTTATCCAGTCTATTGTGCCAATACACTGCAAAGGAAAATGGTGTTCATAAATAACTCTAGCTTTTGCAAGGGTATTGGGTGGGAAAAGTCGAACTGTACCGGGCAGAGCAAAAACAACTTCACATGTTTGAAAATCCGTTATGCGGAGGATACTTGATGCATTCAAATGAACCAAAGTTCGTTGGTACCTGAAAGCCTTCGTTTTTTCTTAATTATTGATAATTCTCTTGGCTTTGCTTTTTAAACAACACAAATCTCTTGTCTTCTCAAGTTGAAACTCGACCGTTGGCTTGGCTTGCTTTGGCTGCCATTTGCAATTTCGAAAACTAAACGAAAGTGAGGTTGGCTTTTTAAACAACAAATATCCCTTGTTTTCTCAAGTCGAAACTCAACCATTGGCTGCCATTTGTAATCTCGAAAATTAAACGAAAGTGAGGTTGGCATTTTAAACAACAAATATCCCCTGTTTTCTCAAGTTGAAACCCAACCGTTGGCTTCGCTTGCTTTGGCTGCCATTTGCAATTTCGAAAACTAAACGAAAGTGAGGTTGGCCCAAGTCTATAACACAATATAACAACACAGGTTAACTGAACAGCAGCGTAATAGAAAAAGCGAGAATAAAGTTGTGATCAAGCACTTTTCAGAAAAACCATATCTTCCCCATTAAATTCATAATACATGTTGCATTATTAATTTAAAACATTGTAACATAAACATAAAGAGTTCATCCTATGATATCTATAGAAAAAAATACTGACGCTGCGTAGAAATAAACTGCAGTATTCGATACCCTCAATAATTCTACCGGGTGAAACAGAAAAGATTTCATCTGATGTATCTGATACAAATTGTGCTTCGATTGAGCATAGGGCTCAAATCTTTCAAATCTTTAAAAAGGTGGGTGCTAAATTCCATGACATGTTTCTATAAATTGAATGTCTTGAAAGGAACTTGGGGTACTTTGCTGTAAATCTGCCGTGGAAAGTTTTTGATAACTTGATTTTTTCAAAATGGCGGCACTTTAATCAATTTTGAAAAGAATCATGGGAGATTTTGAAAAATTAAGTAATTGCAAATCCAAAACCAATACAAGAAAAATGATAGAACCTTAAAGAAAACCATAGTTTATGAAGGTCTACAATATGCTGGCAAGCACAAATCTGTAGCTTTTCTGGTTTAGGATTTAGAAATTTGATGACGTCATGCCGTCAAATTTAATAAAGGCCACCATTTTGAAACCAATAAAGATATCGATAAATTTCCGCGGCAGATTTACAGCAAAAACCCTAAGTTCCTTCCAAGCCATTTATTTCAACGAAAACCGTAATAGAATTTTACACCGACCTTTAAAGAATTGAGCCCTATGTTCTTCAATTGTGCTCATCAAAATTTGTGGATGTATCTGAAGGAATTGCTGTTTCCTCAAAAAGTTTAGAAATTGCTATGGTTTTAATTTTCATTAATTTCCCTTGAATTCTTAAAAAAGGAGGAAACCCTCTGTTTCTGAGAATATTTAAGAGTTCAGAAAAGTCCAGCGGTAGAATTCAAGCAAAGTAGCTGAAGTTTCTTTCAAGCTATTCAATTAAAAGGGAACAGGTTATAGAATTTTACACCAACCTTTGTAAACATTTCGAACATATGCTCTAAACGCTTACTTCTTTTTGTCATCCGGCATATAAACTTTGATTCACAACATCGAGTCAAGCATTTTTAAAACTACATACTATACCCAGGAAATTCTCTTTCGACTCACCGGTATTCTAAATTCTATCTACATACAAGAGAACTAAATTTTATACGCTAGAATAATGCAAAAGTATGAATATATATACTATTCAACTATGATACTATGAATATATAACTTCTATTGGATTGAAAACCACACTATTCGGAACCCTCATTTCCTATTTTGTGTCTGAAAGACAATAATATATATAAAGCGCGTCTCTGGACGATATCTCTGATATCTTAGACTTGCTCAAGTCACCTTGAAAGAAAAGAGAGGACGACTCATTTCTAACAGCTCATTAATCAATATTATATGCTTGGCATTGCTCCTATCAAGTTTCGAGGCAGCCTCTTATGGAACAGCATGCCTGATTTAATAAAGAGCGCTTGGTCAGCTGCTACCGGGTGTCCCAAAAAAATACTCCCGTTTGAAAAATCACCAAAATTTGATTACGCAACCGATCTTCAATTTTCTTTTTTTTTCTTTGTCAAGTAGATCAGAAGGGCCAAATTATTTCCCAGACTAGCTGATTTTTTAATTGGCTTGGAAATGAGCATCTTTAAGCTCTTGTTAGGGCTACCTGGTTTTGAATCATACTGCAAAGAAGCATTGATGATTGCCAGATAAGTTTCTTTGTGGATGTAAAGCATCTTGTTTGGTCATAAATGATTGAATTAAATGCGCAATATCATTGGAGACTTCAATGGTGATAAAATATCTGAAAATTTGGACTCTTAGGCAAGATTTAGTATGTTGCTTAAAAACTATAGCTCAAAGTAAGGTTTTTCAACGTGTAATTTGTCTACCTTGTTGTATCAAAAGCAAACATTTCATCATCTATAAATGTTTTGGCCATTTTTGGGTCTTTGACACAACAAGTCAAAAAGAAATTTCATAACAGGTTTGATAATTGATTTTTGGTGATTTGGCCGATATTCAAAATATGACATTGCGGTGATGGCTCAAGTTCAGTGGTACGCTTGACTACAAGTCTTGGGTTGATGCTGGGGACCCCACCCTGTCCAACATGCCACCTAGAGTGAGGAGAGCCGCCAACTCTATGAAATCACGAGGAAAGCTAAAGGATAAAAGCGTTGGGCTGAAGGAATCACGAAGTGTGTTCTTATCGAGAGCAAGGGCCATGCTTCGATAAGCCTAGCTTCTCAGTGTCCTAATACAACCTTCTAATGCTAGCATAGGTTCCAAATCTTTAAAAAGGCTGGTGTAAAATTGAGTGACGTATTTCTTTGAACTGAATGACTTCAAAGAAACTTTAGCTAATTCTCTACAATTCTACCGTTGGACTATTCTGAAAGCTTCAATATTTTCAGAATTAGAGTGTTTTTCTTCTTTTTCAAGAATTCAAGGAAAATTTTCCAAAAAACTCAAAACCATCGTATTTTCTAAACAGTTTGACGTAACAGGAAATAATTTCGAAGAAAACCATCGTTCATGAATGCCTAAAATATGGTATCAAGCAAAAGTCTGGCACTCATCTAGTTTATGATTTAGAAACTTGATGACGTCACCTCCTCAAATGAGTTGAAATGTAAGATACGCTGTAATTTCCAAAAATATTCAGAGTTTCTGAAAAGTCCAACGGTGGATTTATAGATAAGTATCTAAAGTTTCTTTCAAGCCATTCAATCAGAAGAAGTAGGTCATTGAATTTTACACCCACCTTTTTACGCCGAGATAAAGATTTGGAGCCTATGCTTCGAATGCTAGGTAGAAATATGAAAAAATATCACATTTTAAATGTCGATACCATTTCGGCTCAACCGGTATGGCAGTGGAATCCTATCCTGCATCCTTTGAGATCATAAAGGAAATACTTCATATTCAAATTTATAATTGGTAGTCCAAGACAAATTTTCTGTCACTAAAACACAAAGCATTTTCAACGAGTTCTCCTCTACAATTGCAGTGAATTTCCTACTTGTGGACATCTTCATAGAATGCGGCTCGATTGATATTCGAATCGCAAATGACTGATCAGGACAAATGTTTAAGCCTTCTAGTACAGATGTTTGTATATTGTCCTCTTCAATTTTGTTATCATCTGTGATCCCATGGTAGGATCGTGCGATCATATAAATACACTTGTCCGATTTTCTGTTGTATAACATATCTTTAACTTGGATTCCTGGTAATTTTGGTATCAGTCGCCATAAATTGGCAACAGAGGCATTGCCTGTGTACGTTAGGCCATTTTTTGCTTTCGGGTTCTTGTCAAGAGAACAAACGCATAACCTAACGTCGACGCCGTCGTCCGCGCAAGCACGGTACGGGCCCCAACGCGATAAACGTTCGAAACTTAACAACTTGATAAAATTTTCTGTAACGTCCGGTTTGATGTTCGACTGCGTTTCAACGTGAAATAGTTCTTCAGTCTGGTCAATACCGCTTCCGGAAGAAACGACAAAGTCGAAGCTTGAAATGAGCGTTTCACCAGCATTCCGCTCTCGAACGTTGCGATAATAAAGCGGCACCAGATGATGGCATTTCCGCGGGCCTAAAACAGGTTTTTCGGAATCAAAGCCTTGATTTGATGCTATGCTACTAGCAGCGCGTCTTTGCCGATCAATCTCGTTATTTAGTACCCCAACACCGTATTCTAATATTGATAGCTGAGTCGTGTCATTCTGTACGTCACTATCCCAACCTTCACACACGCAAAGATTTGGTAGCTTCAGCGTCAAGTCATCACACGTCCGCGCGGCTGGTATCAATCCCAAGATACCGCGCTTCTCCGGCAGTTTCAAAGTCATCGCAAGATCCGCAATGGCATGGAGTCCGTGATTTAGATCGATCATTGTAAACAATCGCTTCTGATTGGCTCTAAGAGCATCCATTGTTGCATCACCGAGCCTCGAAGCAACGCCATTTGGCACGATCATAAACATCGACGGATGATACATTTCGTAACGACCTTCAAGGATTTTACGGACGAAAGGTGTGTACGTGTTGCCGTGATCTGCCATCAAAATTGTCAGCGTGTTCTCTAACTTCAATATCTCTGTCACGTATTTGATAAGTCCCTTCGTCAAGCTCTGTGTTCGAGTACCATGCCAGTCATGGGCGGTGTTCAAAGACGTGTAGCTAATAGTTGGCTGGTTCGAGTACCGATGCCACATCAAAGAATGGTCAAAATGGTAATCGTGTTGAAATTTGCCGTTGAAACAGATTTGGTTGTCCTTTGCTTCACTGAAAGGGTTTTTGAGGTTATTGCTTTCGAGAATTCTGCAGCTCGACGCTGTTATTCCTGTGAAAAGAAAGAAAGAAATATAAAGGCTTGATTCGACCATTCCTCCAAAGGCGCTTCCGAAGTGATCTGTATACTTTCGGTGATTGGGCATGACACAGTTGTAGCACGCTTGACTACCAATCTGAAGGTTGGTGGTTCGAGTCCCCGCCCCACCGAACCTACCAAAATCATAGAGTGAAGGGAGTCACCAATTCTCTGTAATTCAAGGGTAAAGGAATAATGATGCGTGGTCACATCGAGAGGCAGGCTTGAGCCAAGAAAATACTACCCCAGGAAACTCTCAGCCAAATCTATAGCGGTGTTGTTGAACCACATTTCCGCTACTGTTGCTCTGTGTGGGGGAGCTGTGGGGAATCTAAGAGACTTACGCTGCAAAAGTTACGAAATCGCGCTGCCAGCATTGTGACTAAATAGTAGCTATGATGCTCCTGCTGATGCCCTTATACAAAAGTTAAAGTGGCCTACTATCACTGAAATTATCAAACGAGAGATAGCGACGATCGTTTACAAATCCTTAAATGGTCTGGCACCGATGTATCTCTCGAATAGCTTTTCAAAGAGCTCAACACGGGACAATGTCGAGTTGAGAAACTCTGAGACTGACTTACGCGTTCCTCTTTTTAAAACGTGTAATGGGCAAAAGTCATTCTCATATCGTGGTATACTTCTGTGGTATATCCTTGCACCTGAGGTTAAGCAAGCGTTCTCTTTGTATGCTTTTAAACATCGAATTTAAAGCATGATCATGGGTGGTGGGATGCGGTTGGATTGGACTGGGGTCGGTAGAATTCTTTTGCTACGATGGGGTGCTGCATGGAAGTTTGGCATTTCAGAGTGTGCGTGGGGTCTGATTTGTTCTGGTCCGGTCTGATTGTGCCCTGCCACTCTCGGTTTGATCACTATGCATTAATTTCAATTTCACTTTAGTTTTGTAATTAGATTATTCATTTTCGCTGTAGATTTAACTTGTAAATTTTAAATTGTAAGTTCTTGTCAGTGTCACGGCCCCCTGAAAAGCGACCTTTGTCGACGGGGTTACCGTGTTGAAAGAATATAAAATGAATGAGAATATAAAATGAAGGACCTGAAAATTGCTTAGATAAGCTTAGCTTCTCAGCGTCCTAAGACTACCAGAACGTCGAGCACAAGCTTCACGAGGATGAAAGGAAAAAGGACCAAGGCGACATTAACGTCTCACAACATTTTAATTCGGCTGGACATTCCATTTAGGATATGAACATTCTTGGACTGTTGAATGCCCCCATAGACTCGCGAAAAAGAAAGACATTTGAGAAAAGAATCATCTTTAAACTGGACACACGTGTTCCGAAAGGACTTAACAAGCAATTTTCCTTTTTATGATTTCATTTCCTCTTGCTCCTGAGCGTTCTATTTTCGCTCGTCTAATTCTTCCGTTACTTGCTCGATCCTAGCGTTCTATTAAACATTCTTTCTTTTTCTATAATCTTCGCTTCTTCTAAGTTCCTTTACTACTGACGAAGGGCACGGCCCGATACGCTTAGTTTCGTTTTCTATGGCGTTAGAAGTATTTTTTCGATTGATTAATCAGTTTTTTTTATCCAAAGACTACCTTCGGATGCTAGGTAGAAATATAGAAAAAACTTTCGGCACAGTGAACATACTTTTTGCACATTTCACATCTAAAAAGAGATCAAAAAGAAAATCCTGTCCTGTCAAGATGACATAAGAATAATTTGTGGTTTCAAATTCTGGTGTTGATGTAACACGAGATCAACTGCTATACGAGTTGGCCACAGGGAATCAGACAGCGTGGTGTTTGATTGGTCAACACTAACAGACGTTAGAATTTGAAACACGGATTAATACAACAACAATTACCCTGTGTACTACGTCACAAAAACAGTACTGGGATTAAACACAGTTCCTACAAGGATGAGATGATTATTGAGTTTCGGTGATTTTCAAACAGGAGTACTTTTTGGGTTATCCGGTTGTGCAAATACAAGATCAAGGAGCGTGATCGGAAACAGGAATCACTAGGCAGTAAGCGCAAATGTTTCTATGAAGATTGCATGCTGTGTCCCTTACGGCTCCAAAGTCGGTCCTAATAAAACTGAAGAGGCCCTTCAGAGTCACATATGACCAAACCCATTGTTTCAAACTTATTGCTACCTGCTTGAAAATAGGAACTCTACGAATAGATTTTTTGAGAAAATATTATGGTTTTTATTCAAACGATTCTTCATATATTTTTTCAAGTTAGCAATTGTGCAATAAAAACATCGTTTGAAGAACTGGTGGTAAAGTAAATAGATGTCTTAGCTATTCTGCAAAAAACAAGGGCAGATTTTGTAATACAATAGAAACAGTTTCGCTTGATTGACACCTAAATTCAAAGCGATTAGCGACTGCAGACAAGGGAAATTCTCTCAACCAGAAATTCAAAACAAACAAAGCTGCAAAAGTTTTTCCAAAACCCAAGTAGCTAGCGCGCTTGTTGTGCATTCCAGAAATCGTTCTTAAGAGCAAACACGAGCATATATCGAAAGAAGAAGGATACATCTACACATCTACCTCGGGCATTTTATTTCTCTGATTCCTAAGCCGATTGAGAGGCGATTCAATTCTCTTATTTTTTTGGGTGTGATTAAAATACTTACTGCTCAGCCTCTGAACTAAAGAAATAGAATGCTCGAGGTAGATGTGTAGATACATCCTTCTTCTTTCGATAAATGCTCTCGTTTGCTCTTAAAAGCTTTTTCAGGAATGCACAACGAGCGAGCTAGCTACCTGGGTTTCAGAGAAACTGTTGCGGCTTTGTTAGTTTTGAATTTTTGGTTGAGAGGACTTCCCTTGTCTGCGATCGCTAATCGCTTTGAATTGCGGTGTCAATCAAAACCATCTCGTGCTATGTCTTGCCAAATCTGTCCTTGTTGTTCTGCAATGGAATCTGCATAAAGCAATATTTCTGTACAGTTCTATTCAGATGGTTGGATGGAATGCGCAGGGATCTGGGAAGCATTTCTCAATATGGGGTACAGCTCTTAGATGGGTTACTTTTTGGGACTGAATGGGCACTTT
Organism: Aurelia aurita complex sp. Pacific; assembly: GCA_004194395.1. Lineage (NCBI taxonomy): Eukaryota > Metazoa > Cnidaria > Scyphozoa > Semaeostomeae > Ulmaridae > Aurelia > Aurelia aurita complex sp. Pacific. The sequence goes on along the minus strand of REGL01000763.1, from coordinate 59,520 downwards.
TAAAGGGCAATTGTAGTACTCATAAGGTACTTGAGTAATGTCTAAAAGTCGGAAAGGAAAGGCTTCAAAAAACATTGTTCTGGATGTTCACAAGGGGACAGGTAGTGAATATAAAGAATATCACGAAACCTTTAAGAGACACGTAAGAAACTGGCCCAAATGCTTAGTTTCTTATGATAAAAAAAAAAATACGTGTAAACAATCGTTCACAGCTTTTTAAAGACTTTATTCATGTGCTTTCCTTGAGAAGCACGGACTTTGAAGATCAGTCCACCAAATTTTCTAATATTTATCAAAAACTAGAGAAGGTAATGTTTTGGGGGAGGTAACTTCTGTAACTTGAGGGCAAACAGATTGGTATGGACCAGACCACAAATGAACATAAAAACATGCCGAGAAACCACACGAGGCAAACTTGACCTAATTTTATCAATGGAACTTTGTTCTCAAAATCTGTTTTGATCTTATAATAAATGCCAGTGAAGGCTTGAAATTCTTGTCCAAACATGACTTATTACATCTAACCACATAATAAAGTCATGTGGCGTAATGAGAATATGAAAGTGTACAGAATTCGAATTTTGGATTCATCCGTTATCTTTCCTATAGTCTTACAGTTTAGCTCTGAAGAAGTCTCTGGAATGCAGAGGCAAAATACCAGCTCATTGCTTATATACATAATAAAGGTTTAATCTAAAGAAAAACAGTCGTCTTTGCTTTCACGTTGCGGGCTTTCTGTCTACTTATTCTCGTTTGAATAGATTACATTTCACGGGCTATGGGTAGCCTTGTTTGGAAAAAGGATAGACGTATTTTTTACAGAATTCTTTAAAAAAAAAGTAAACTTTCAGATCGCCAAAAAGTTAAGAAACTCTAGTATTGGTAGAAAATTAGTTGACAAACGTTTCATTTATTTTCATTTCACTGCGTATTTCTTACAAGGAACTCTTTTTAAGATTTGCTTAGGCCACTTAGGCTAAAGCTCTGGTTTGGAGATGGATGCAACTTTGGGCTTTGAAGATTTAAATCTCTGGTCTCAAAGCACCAATATCAACAAACAAGGTACTTATGTTAAAATTAACTATCAAGGAAGATTTTGAGACTGATATGCCATTCATTAAAGCTAAAGTCACGTTGCTGGACTCAACCAAAAATCTGTATACTTTTTCTGAGACACCCGGTATTGCTATATCTCCGTTGACTGCAAAGAAGAATATGCGTAAAAGGTGACCAAGGAAAGTGGAACAAGAACCCTACTTCTGGACCATCTTCTGTCAGCTAAATTTAACTGGAATGATCTTAAGATTACCTGTATCATCAATCGCAGCTTTTTTAAGGGACTTCATATACTCCTTCCACGAACCTGGGAGGCCAAGCTCGAGTCGCAAACCCCAGATATGGTCCCAACACAAATCGTCTTGGTACATCGTCTTGTATCCAGCTTTTTTAAATTTCCCAAATAAATTGCCATGGCCAACATCTGATCTTTCCCGCGCTCTCTCCGAAATATTATTTGGCAGTAATGATCCTGAGAATAAGGCATGGGCATTTTCAGCAGTGTGTCCATGCACGGATTGGAAAGATATAAAATCAAGGATTTCTCCATTTGAGAATTTTTCGGAATTTACATTTTCAAATTCTTGGATAACGTCAGGAAGTGATCGATAAAAATGAGCACGTGCAACCGAATCTAATAGGATGATATTAATATTGATCTTTGCAGCATCTTTTGCATCGATTCTGCCACTTCTTGGGGTTGACCATGTGAACAGTTGTTGAGGGATATCTAAGGTACCGTTAGGTAATAAGCATCCAATGAAAAGAAAATTGAAACCACTAGCTGACACCTTGTGTAAAATCCCTGGTAAGCCTTTCTCCAATCCGGCAACACTCTGAAATGAGCCTTTTAATTCTAAATGCCCGTTTTCCAATTTAATCCCTTGGACACCAACTTTGGTGCAATTTTTCGGTATGACGCATTTGAACCCTTTTCCGTGAAATTTACAGAACTCCACGTGCTCGCTTGCTTTGCAGGTCAGTAAGTCTTCTGTATATGGGTAGACTTCTTTCGCATATTTGCACGCTTCTGAGGAAGCTCTGTGCGGCTTGCAAGCCACTTTTTCTTGCATAGGATTACTAATAAATTTTGGTTTCAGCCTGTTGACAGGGCAGTCCGCATTTTCTTCTTCAGAGTCTGTATTTTCTTTTTTAGAGTCAATATCCTGTGAGATGTCTTCTCGATTTGCGTTCTGCTTAATAACAGAATTACTTGATTTCTTTCTATCAATCTTCGCCGGATTTTGCAGGATGTCAGTCTGCAAAGGATTTACTATGTCTGATTCTCGTAGTTTAATGTTTGTTGACAAAGAGCCGGATGTAGAAAGCCTTGATTCTATAGCAACTTTCTTTTCTAATCCACTTTCTTGTTCACCGCAATATTTTGTCTTGCAGCCATCATCTCCGATCAAAACATTGCGACTCGCCCCGCCGTTTACGAATGACTTGATCCCTCTTTGATTGTTATTCTCTTCTCCCCGATGCGTGCCATAAATATTCAAGGTTATAACTATATTTATGATTATCAGAGACGTCACTCCAGCTACAACTGCGAGCAAAGATAATCTTCTCAATTGTCGCAGTTGCATCTTTGAGATCTTAGTAGCTCAGCTCCTCGACTGCAATCAAAACATTCTCTCTTGTCTGCTACTACAGCTTGTAATTTCAGTAACCAATATTTTGTGAAAGCAATACCAGATTGTCATAGACAAAACATAGTCAAGATCGCGTCTCGAGACAGTGCTTGAGGCACTTCGAATAAGGCTTGTCCAAAGTGATCCCCCATTCTGCCATCAGAATTTCATCCCTTGCAGTTCGCCGGTGATGTGAAGGCCTACTTCTCGTTCGGATTGTCATCTCACGCAAAATCACAACAAAATTATCGGCTGAAAGCACGATACGACTCTTTTCATGTGAATTAATTAAAACAAACTTCACATTAATTCCAATAGAATGTGGCACTCTATTAAACACAGCAAGCTCGTTGACCAATTGCGTGCATTGTATGCATCGAAGGTTTCGAAACAGCGATCACGCTGCGTTAGATCCGCTACTACACAGTTCCTTTTATTGTTGTTGATTTTTATTTGGACATACTTTCGTTTATTTTGACAGGTGGACTATCTTCTGCTTTATTTCCTGGTGTTTGGCAAGAGCAAAGTGGTTTACAAACAGCTGTCTTCGACGAATAGATAGATGTGCAGCGAAAGGAGAACTTGACAAAAGCCTGCTACGACTTGAGCAGGTTACTTTGAGGACTAAGCTGCCTGTCCACTCGTCTTCTATTAAGACTCTTCCCTGTAGACTCTGTAGACTTGTTTACATCTGTTTCTTGCAGACGTAACTATCCATATGTCTGCTCATGACATGATGTAGTAAATCCAATCTTCGGCAATTTAGCAACTGGAGTCTTGCTACACAGGGCTGAAACTACTCCTTCGCCCTCCTCCAGGTGTTCCAAAGTATATCATGTCACAATATCAAAAGGAAGGGTGTCTGGTTTACACAAAGCATTGGTGACATTGTGGTCATGATGAAAGCCAAAAAAACCAGGCCAGTGTTTTCCATAAGCAGATAGGAAATGATACAATGATAGTCTTATTGTGTGGGATTCCATGTACTGTAACAGTATTATCTTACCTGTCTGCAAAGGCTTTGCATCTCGACGGGAGATAGATTTCACACCAGCAACTACCGGGTGTCCCAAAAAAACTGTTCGTGGATTCTTTGTGGATGCTGTTTAAAATATCATGCTCTTTTTTACTTGTTTTGTCAAAGACCCAAAAATGCCAAAAAATATTTATAGGTGATCAAATGTTTGCTTTTGATACAACAAGGTAGAAAAATTACACGTTGAAAAACCTTACTTTGAGCTATGATTTTTAAGCAACATATACTTTTCTTTGGAAGTTTGAAATAAGACGTATTGCTGCGTAGGAGCTGCAATCGATTCAACTGTATTTGAATGATGGCAGCATTCGATTCCTTGCTGTACCGAGAGAAGAACGATGGAATAGCAACATTATCAAGCTTTACTCGCAATCCCGTGGAAGAAAAACAACACAGTGAGCAAAAATATAATTTTGATCATAATATAGGCCGCATCAACGGTGGCCTATATTATTGCCCATGGCCTGAATGCGTGACGGGCACTTATGTATAAGCATTAGCATTTGGTTGATGAATATATGAATTGAACTGAACTGAACTGATCCCAAGATACCTTGGTTAAAGGTGTTGAGGCACTTGATGTCACCAAGGTATATTTGGCAATCTTATCGATCTCCGTGAACTGACCATTGGAGACAGTGGCTTAGCTTAGCATTACTGTGGTACCAAACCAAGAATGCAGACGGGATCTTAGATAAAACCACTGCCTAATTTGCTTGAGGTGGAACGAAGTACACACGTTTCTTTTTTATAAGAAACTTGGATCAGCACTTAGTACTAAAAGTTTCTTAATTTCGCATGAAAATTTCGATGTTTTAGTAGTTTACGT
>REGL01000763.1:31995-43538 GCA_004194395.1 Aurelia aurita complex sp. Pacific | reverse complement strand
TTCGAAATTACGTCATGTTACGTCAAACAGTTTAGAAATTACGATGGTTTTAAGTTTTTTTGAACATTTTTCTTGAATTCTTGAAAAAGAAGAAAATCACTCTAAATCTGAAAATATCTAAGATTTCCGAAAAGTCCAACGGTAGAATGATAGAGAACTAGCTAAAGTTTCTTTGAAGTCATTCAGTTCAAAGAAATAGGTCACTCAATTTTCCACCAGCCTTTTTAAAGATTTGGAATCTATGCTATGTATCATTCTACGTGGTAAACACTTGGTAAAATATTTAACTAGAAACTAGGGCTGCTCTGAAGATGTCCTAGTGGATGAAATTAGTCAGCATTGAAATAACGAATAAAAAGCGCAAAAGACCAAATTGATGCCTGTTTTCTTCGAATGGTCAGGCTCTTCAACGGTACACTATATATAACAAGAAATTTGATATAGAGAGGTTGGACGGCAAGAAATACTAAGATTACTATAAAGCACTGAGGCCTTCGGACGCTCTGATATGGACAAAAGTCCGAAAGAGCTCAGTGTGTTAAAGTATATCTTAGTATACTTTGTCGTCCAACCTCTCTGTATCAAGTTTTCCTGGGCTACTGTTCCACAATTTATTAAAGATTCTACATCCCTTGCTGAATTTAAAAGAAAAATAAAATCTTGGTCTGGAAAAACCTGCCACTGCCGATTATGTAAAACTTATGTTCTAAACTTAGGCTTTATCTGATTTTAACATTTATGGTTTTCATACTGAAGGTATTTCAATTTTGTATATTCATTATATCTACTATTTTACTACTTTTAACCGTGTATTTATGTATATTTATGTATATTGTAATTTCTAGTTGGCCTAGATTAGCTTTAGTATAGCTACTGTATTTATTAGCCAACTTTTAAGGAGCTGATAATAATAATAGTAATATGTATATAAAGGATAGGATTGCAATTGCTTAGTTAGTCACACTCTTATGATAACATAAGCGAAATTAATCAAAACAATTGCTTTTGAATTACTATGCCTTTCTAAACATCAAATCGCTTTGTTAAAGGACAAGTCCGGGGTTGGTATGATTGATGATAAAATGCAAGATAATAATGCTATGAATGATGTCTGATACCTTTTTCCACAATTTTTCGCCTTCTCCTTGTGAAATTACGTATTCCAACAAGCAATTTGAGCGAAGTGACGTCATATCACGCAAACGAAAACGAGGCTGTGTGATTTTTTCGCCTCTTTATCGTTGCAAGCCTCTTAATCGTGTTCCTGTGCCATTTTCAATGCATGAATACACGATAAAGAGACTGGCAGCAATTAAGAGGCGAAAAACAATCGCACAGACTCGTTTTAGTTTGTGCCATATGACGTCATTTCGCTCAAATTGCGTATTTGAATACGTAATTCCACAAGGAGGAGGCGAAAAATAGTGGAAAAAAGTATCATACATCATTCATAGCAGTCTTATCTTGTATTTTATCAGCAATCATACCAACCACGGACTTGTCCTTTAAACAATTCATTGTCCACTTATATAGCTCAGCTGAAAAGTTTCTTGTGACGGGAACGTCTAACAGATAAGATCCAGCTACATTTCCATATATTATTCTAGTAATTTGGAAGCAAAATGAAGTCAGCAGCTGATATCAGTGGATAACCTTTATAAAATCTGAAAATCCCTCATTTCTATGTCGTGTGGTCAAAATGTGAAAAAACATCACCAGTGTTGGATTCATCATAGGAGTTACACATAAAGTGTACGGAGAAAAAGTATCATTACCTGAATGTCACCTTGCATGTGCCAGTTTTAATGTCCCACATTTTCAGGGTTCTGTCATATGATCCACTGACAACCTTTTCTTCGTCCACCTGAAAAAAATACCAATCAAATCAGACCAATCTGAAGATTTCAATAAAACTTTTTTACCATTCACATTATACCGGGAGACCCAGAAAAAAGTGACCCAACGCAATCTGTTCTATGAAAAAAAGTAAGTGGCCGATTAAATTGCTTCAAACGTTGTTCTGCAGATAAAAAAAATAAACCATATCATATTTTGAGTATTTTTCGCAATTTTTTTCGGCATGGTAAATTCCTCGAATTAAAGATTTTGAAGAAAAGGACATGCTGGGAATACTCAAAAAGTCGTCAAAAACAGGAGATCGATTTAATGCCATTTCACATCATCAAACAATGGAGGAAAGTGTTTCATTTCAACCTGGGAATATTTTAGGTATCTGGGGACTATAAATTTGCTGCAAAAACTTTCTTCTAAGTTGCCTATTCCAAGCTGAAATGAAACATGCTCCTTGTTGTTTTGAAGATCTGAAATGGCTTTAAATCGATCCCCTGTTTTTGACGACTTTTTGAAGATTTCAAGCAGGATAATTTCATCTAAATCCTTCATTATAGAAATTTACCGTGCTGAAAAAAATTGCGAAAAATACTCGTAACATAGGCTGGTCTTTTAGAGACAGAACAACGTTTGAAGCATTTTAATCGGCCATTTACTTTTTCTTCCATAACATATTGCGTTGGGTCACTTTTTTCTGGGTCACCCGGTATGTTCCCGGAGATACATGCCAAATTTGAAGGCAAAAGCTTGGCTAGATTCTCTGCAATAAAATTTTAAAGTTTGGAAGTCTACTCGACAACAAACACTAGAAAAACTGTCGTTCACGACTGGCAAATGCGAAAGAATCAGCGAAGCGCTTGCATTGACATGTGTGAAACATGTCAGCATTCTTTCGAGATTGACAATGCAACTCTATCTTTCTCTTCCAAATCTGTCTCGCTTGCAAGGGCTATCATATGCTTCAGTGTTAAAGGACAAGTCCGGGGTTGGCATAATTGTTCATAAAATGAAAGATCACAATGTTGTGAATGGTGTGTAGTACTTTTTTCCAACCTTCTCTGTCTTTTCTCTGCGAAATTGTGTATTTAAATCTGTGAAATGAGCGAAATGACGTCATTATTCAAGACGTAATTTCACTCATTTCGCCTTCGACCTGAACGAGGCTGTTTTCTTATAGAACTCTCAAGTAATTTCCGACGTCACAATCGAGCCTCCGAACCGAGGCTAGCCATTTTATCGCGTTTTCAAAATGGCGACGACATTGGGCCTAACTTACGAAAAATGTCGTACGAATTTACAACAGAAAAAGACATCAAAACCCGAAAAAAAGGTACAAGCAATGCTTGGCAGTTGGTAAGGTTGCTTATTGACATTAATCGTAGAAACCCCGGACTTGTCCTTTAAGGGGAAGATAAAAGAAAGAAATTTGGACAGCCTATGATTAAAATTTTTTTCACAGCTCGTGCAGGTGAAACAGATTAGCAAGAAAAAGCATAGATTTACATTGCCAATCTCGAAAGCATGCTGACTTATTTCACACAACAACAAACACTAGGAAAACTGATCAGTCAATTGTCGATAGTCCAGTGCGAAAGAATCGGTGAAGCGCTTTCAAGCATGTGCAGGCTACCTAACTTAAACATATCATTGCAGAAACTCTAGCCAAGCTATGGCCTTCAAATTTGGCACGTACTTCCGTTAAAATACACTGTTCGTGGGAAAAAAGTTTGGTTAAAATCTTTAGATTAGCAGAGTGGTTAATGAAGTTATTCTGAGACTTGTAAAATATTTTGAAATGAACATTCTCAAAAGCCGCAAAAACAAACAACTGCGTTTAATATATTTTTAATTGCTAAGAATATTGGTAATACCATACTTTTTATAGAAATTCGATAGATCGATTGGTTCCAGAGCAGTTGATAAGTTTATGGAGGGTAGAATTTCTTAAAACCGGCTTTCCGTGAGCATCAGAGCGGAAAGTAGAGTTACATCAAGCCAATCTGACAAAATCACAAACACGTTTGCTTCACACCTCACGATCTCACGGGAATAGAAAGGCTGTATATGCCAAAAGTCTATGCTACAAAAGAAGCAAAACGATGCAGATGCAAGTTCGAGCCTTGAAAGCAGACAAAGGGAAATGGCTTTTGAATTTTACCTGTAGACAGCGCACAGTATCTAAATGACCAGTCATCGTCACTTTACAAGCAGCGCTGCTCCAATCACAGCCAACGATCAAATCCCAAACCTACAAAAATGTTATAACCTGAATTACTCACAGAAGCACAAACTACTTTGCAATGAAGCTGAATGTGAAGTTGCGAGTTTTAGCGCCAAGCACTGGGATCGCAGAATTAACGAATATCTAATCGAGTCCGCGACCCTTTGTGCCCTTTGTCATGAAGCTGTAGTGGTTGGGCTCTACCTGGGATCGAAGTATTCAATAAGAAGTGGTTATATCGGTAATTTGTTAATAATGTCAGAAACCCCATTTCGATATTTGAGACTTAACTCGCGAGAAGAGCAGTACGGCAAGTATATAAATCATGCTGTCAAAAACCTTAGGCAAAACTTTTGGATAAACCTTTTCAGAACTTTGCACAAATGTCACCAAGTGAAAAGAAAGCTGTCACCAATGATAGATACACAAAGCACGTAATTTCTATGGCTTTTGTACTTAGATTTGGCATCGTATATGCAATACCCGTAAATATTACCTGACTGACGTTTCAAAAACGATGCAATACAAGGATCCCGCCAATCCCATTGGTTAATCGCACATTTCCCGAGGTTTTCCCGTAGCCTTGTATAATATGATACAAGGACGCCTTTAATTTAAGCCTGTGAGATTTACAATAAACTCAAGCGACATACGGTAACAAAATGCGTTTGGCTAAATGATTTAAGTTAAAATTAGAAGCTGTCAGGTAATATAACTCATACTAACCGGTTTTGTAGTTGTACAGGAAAATATAAAGCCCCCAGTCTTATTGCACAGACCGAGCTTTACTTTGAAGACCTCAGGCTTTATATTTTCCTGCACAACACCAAACCGGTTAGTATGCGCATAGTGTTACACCACAGAATTAAGAGCCTTTGCTTGGTTAAGCTCAAACAGTGGTGGGACTTACGCAGGTTTTTATTGTAGATCTTCTAAAACTGTAGAGGATTTTGAATAAAGAACCAGTGCTAATCATAATCTAGTCAAAATGTTTCAAAGAAAGCATGAACAGGCAGCAAGGACGCTAAGAAACAGCGAAACTGACTAGCCCGAAACTTTGTACTGTATTGTAAATTTTATTTTATGTATATAGTTTTGTCCCTCAGGGTGATTTTGCCCTCCCCTCTGGTGAGCCACGGGCTTTCGTTGATCGGGGCTCGTCTCTCGCTGGAGCGGAGGGTAGAGAAGGGAAGAGTTGCCCTGAGCTGAATTTGCACTTGAGGCGCCGTTCTTGACGCTCTTTGGACCCATAAAGCGTGGCAAAACGGCGAAGTTGGATTGATCTGGCTTTGCTGCGTGCGCCGCATTGAAAGATCGCCTCAAGTGTAAATTCGGCCTTTGTCTCTCATTAGTAGTGTGAAGTTAATTTTATCTGTAAATCGTTGGTTAATTTGTGATGTTGTGTGTGGAGGCAATTCGATAACGTTATGTTTCTTTGCCTTCACCTCAACAATGATTAAATTTGAGTTTTGTTTCTTGCATTTTAATTTTAATGATATAGAAAAAAAAACTGTCTAGAAAGTAGAGACTTCCTTTGTTTAGAACAAACAATGGACAAAAATAATTTGCATACTAATTGGTGAGCGGTTGGAATTGTCTAGATTACTGAATCAAACTGTCTCATTCGTTATCAAATTTCAAATCAAAACNATTGTAAATTTTATTTTATGTATATAGTTTTGTCCCTCAGGGTGATTTTGCCCTCCCCTCTGGTGAGCCACGGGCTTTCGTTGACCGGGGCTCGTCTCTCGTTGGAGCGGAGGGTAGAGAAAGGAAGAGTTGCCCTGAGCTGAATTTTCACTTGAGGCGCCGTTCTTGACGCTCTTTGGACCCATAAAGCGCGGCAAAACGGCGAAGTTGGATTGATCTGGCTTTGCTGCGTGCACCGCATTGAAAGATCGCCTCAAGTGTAAATTCGGCCTTTGTCTCTTATTAGCAGTGTAAAGTTAATTTTATCTGTAAATCGTTGGTTAATTTGTGATGTTGTGTGTGGAGGCAATTCGATAACGTTATGTTTCTTTGCCTTCACCTCAACAATGATTAAATTTGAGTTTTGTTTCTTGCATTTTAATTTTAATGATATAGAAAAAAAAACTGTCTAGAAAGTAGAGACTTCCTTTGTTTAGAACAAACAATGGACAAAAATAATTTGCATACTAATTGGTGAGCGGTTGGAATTGTCTAGATTACTGAATCAAACTGTCTCATTCGTTATCAAATTTCAAATCAAAACTAAAAGAAGGTCTATAACAACCAATTCTACGTTCGTCCTTGCATATCGACCAAAATCTGTCCCACATTAGATATCAGGCTTGGCAGTGCTAATAATGCTAATACTTTATTAGCAGTTTTTTTCCAAAGTAATTGTAAACAATAATTGTACAAAATAAAATAAGTCACAAAATGAGAATTCAAACATTTTGAAACTGACTCGTTGATCCATCGTAATGTGAGACTCCATTTGCATTTCTTGGTTGCTGTAATACCATTTGATTCCAGATGAATTTTTTATTGCAGATGAAATGGGTTTACTTTGTAAAACCCACTGGGTTTGGTTTGGTTCAACTGGTAGAAACACCTCTTGTTATTTCTTGTTTTCAAAAATCCTTCCCGATATTTTGTGAAAGCTGCATATTCTTATTCATTGTTAAACTTTCTGCAAGGTTTATAGTGATCAAAACTGTGGGAATTATGGAACTGTAATAAAAACTAAAATATACCCTTTTCACCGAAGTGGGCGTTTCTGCTAATCGGAGGGGCGTGGCCCAGAACTTTTTTCCGGGGGAGAGTCCCCGGACTCCCTATTTTTCGCTCATTTTGTTCGAAAGTATTAGTAATTTAATTTACCTCCCTGCCGCCCCTGTCAGGCTAGATTTAATCAACTTTTATCACTTATCCAACACCAGCCATCATTCTATTCACAGAAATTGTTTGCCTGGTGTCTAAGGTGGGACAGGCTATAGATTTCATTTCTGTAGCAATGTTATTTTTCTCGATCTGATTGATTTTCAAAAATAGGGTTGCTTTTGTCATTTTCCGACAATGTATTGGGTAGTATCAGATATTTATCTATTGTTCTTTCTATTTTAACAGGGCACAGTTCTAACTTAACTGAATGTTTTTCAACCTATGTAAAGAATTCAAAATCAAATGAACGAATGAAGGATCAGTTCAGTTCAGTTTCATATATTTATATGATCATAGTTAGCAATGGGTCTTTGCAGGGGCTCCGTCGCGAAACTGTACGCAAATCTGTAACAACCGCACGTGTCCATTGTTCTCTATTGTTTTCTGCAGTTTGTACACCCAAGCCACCAACAAATACTCATTAAAAAGCCACTTATATCCACGCAATCGTAAAAGATATGAATGTTTGGTTTTTCCTCTGTAAATTCATGGTAAAGTGCAAAGATTTATCTTCAAAATGATGCTTTAATTTTCGAAAATATAGGTAAACGTCTGTGTGATATTGCCCATCCGAAAACTTCAAAATCATCGTTTCGACCGAAATTTGGAGACGGAGCCCCTTTAATGAGGTCTTCAAATACTTTGTATATACAAGGTTTTTGAAACACATTTATGCTGATTTAGGGTTAGAGTTGATTTTGAAGTTACCTTGATTGTTGTATCTGCAGATCCACTGACAAGTCGATTTCTACTCAAATGTAAACATCTAACAGTTCCAGAGTGTCCAACTAATGTCAACACTGGGTCTGTTCTCCCAGATTTGATATCCCAGACCTAAAACGATGCATGATATCAATTAGACCGATTGCCCAAGTAATTGCATTCCCAAGGTAAATTTTGTTCAACTAACAATGAAGCAGTAAAAATATTACCCTGCTTAGGCCTATCATCATTTATCACCTCGCAGAAAGAAAGGAAATCAACAAAAAAGACATTTTGCACGCAGTTAATGACGAAAACTTAGCATACGAAATATGGTAGTATGCGGTGAGGGCCTAAATATTCTTAAGTTTTTCAAAGTAAGATTATGACCGCGTAACAGCACTGAAGTCAAAGAGCACATGGAGACAAGGGAGTCTGCTGCTGTTTCGATCGCAATAGTCCTTTGGACAGGAGAAAGACGTATTCTCAGAAGTTGGATGGCCTATTGGGAGTAGAGCTTCTCGCCTAAAGGGGAGGTCAGCAGTGGTAAATTGCGAATGTGGACATCAAAATTGAATTAAACTGCACGCTTGAAATCCTTTCGAATCCTAGCCAACGTAAAACATACAAGAATGTTGATTCTCTGGGGATATAAAGTACCATATCAAAACTCTGACAGGCAATAATATCTTATGTATAACTTAGGCAATTATAGCCTTCCCAGTTTTACTGGAAATAGCCACGAACCCAAAAAAAATCAGGAGATACCTTGATTGTCTTGTCGGAAGAACCACTGACAATCCTTGTTTCGTCGAATTGGACACAAGAAACACCTTGAAAGAGAAAACATAAATGAAAGTACTACAAGTAAATAGAATCATGTCAAATTCGAGTTTGATATTGGTGAATCAACAAATGTTAAGAGACTTTCTATTGACACTTCATGGCGCAATCTTTTCATAAATTTCTCTCTAGATTCTGCAGAAGATGTTGCAAAAACAAAAATCCTGAGTGAAACAAATGCAATTTCAAGGAAAATAGCAAAACCGTTCTCGTTGATAGGCGATCAAGGCTCCGTGAAACCTTGAAACAATTTAACAACGAGGATCTTTGCAAACTATGACAAGTCCATCATTCTCTTGGTTGGAATACTTTTTAGTTATACTCCATTAACAATTTACAATACCGGGTGTCCCAAAATGATGTATTATTGTTTGATTGTTTATATGTCCATAACCGATGAACCGATTTTCATAAACTTTATTTCATCTGATTGCCGAAAGGCGAAATTGTATTTATGGATGTTGGTTGTGGTTTAGGCCAATGTCTCCATGTTCAAAAGAAAATCGATAAACCTGCTCAAATTCAAGCCTTATATGGCATGAAAAAGAAACGGCCTACTTAAGGTGTTGTGGCGCAGTGGTGTAATCCTCTGACTTTCCAGCCAGAACAGTCAGGCGGAGTGGGTTCGATACCCGGTAGGACCCCCATCACTTGAGCGTCATGACAGGGGTCGCAGACTCGATTAGGTCTGCTCTATTTCTGCGATCCCAGCGCTTGGCGCTGAAAAACGCAACTTCACCTTCACCTTCACCTTCACCCAGTCAATATTTTAGATGTGATACAAAAGGCTGAACTTATATGTCGTCCAGAGAATACGAAATCAGTTAATACTGAGGTCAGAGAATACAAATAGGAGTTCAGCCTTCTGTATCACATCTAAAATGTTGACTGGAAAAATGGGCCGTTTCCTTCTCGTGCCATCTAAGGCTTGAATTTGAGCAGGTTTATCGATCTTGTTTTCGACATGAAAACACCGTGGTAAAACCACAACCAACATCTTAAAATACAATTTAGCCTATAGGCAATGAAATAAAAGAAAGTTTTTGAACATCCGTTCATCGGTTATGAACATGTAAGCAATCAAACAATGATACATCATTTTGGGACACCCGGTACATGTTACGGAATACTCTACCTACAAACTACCTAACAATACTACAAGGACGATACCATGAGGAGCAAAAGACTAGACTACCCCATGGCATTATTTAAAAAAGTTAAACTACATAGAATTTTACATAAACGCTACATACGATCAAAAAATGAAAACGATGAATACTGTGCTTGAGTCTGTCTAACATTAGAACATTAGATGTCAGTTTTCAATAACATTAGATGTTAAAGGATCGCATTCCTAAGAATATTTGCTCCCATGTGGTATATAAGTATTCGTGTTCAGGTTGCCAGGCCTGTTATATAGGTAAAACATCTCGCCACTTGCCAATTAGAAGTAGGGAACATTTAGGAATAGGAAAAAAAGGTCAGCCTATTAAGTCATCACCTTCGGCCATTAGGGAACATGTCAAACAAACAGGCCATTGTGCTAATTTGGAAGATTTTACAATCCTAGAGAAGGCTAGAAATGAGTTTGATCTGTTAATTTTTGAAAGTTTATTAATTTTGCGTGATAGGCCGTCCCTAAACGCGCAAAACTCTTCAATACCCCTCGTGTTGTTCTAATCCCAGCGGTATTTAGGTTGTTTACTCGTTCTCCATGGTATCCTGTTTGACTTGTTTAACTGGTTTCCATAATCAGTGCTATAAAACCAGCACGTGTATTTTGATTCTTTAGCTGAGGATGGCACAAGTCTAGTGCCGAAACGTTCTAGAATTTTTTGGATATGTCGTATTAATTTTTTGGATATGTAATACTTTGTCACTAACATGGACTTGTCTACTTATTTAACCGGATTGTCACTACATTAATAATGGATTTGTCAACTTAAGTTGTTTTTCATGAAGTCATCCTCGAGGTCAAAATGAAACTATTCGTCGTGACACTTGTTATCAAATTAGATGTCAGGTTGGGGCTGTAATAACCCAAAAAATGTCACGAGTAAAACTCTTCTGGTCATTTCATTTGGATAACATACCTGACATCTGATGTGAGACAGAATTTACAAACAAAAAGAAAACGGGAACAGACAGAAAGAGAACAGACAGAATTTACAAACAAAAAGAATTGGAACATTCCAAATGCTTGTAAACCATAAACCAAATGTTTCAAAGAGAAATGACAAAATTAATGCTTTTTCAATCTCTGCAAAATCTTTGAGAAACAGAGGCAGAAAAGGAGCCAACAGAATAAACCATAAATGGTCCCAATGATACTAAAAATATTCTAAATATAGATGTTTAGGAAGGCTAGATTTAATGCTACATTCAGAACTTCTTTTTACAAAGCACAAAAGGCGCTCAGTGATACGAGCTCGAAAGGATGCTTTACAAATGAGATAATAGGCTATTTTAGAAAACCGAAGTCAACCTCGAGGTCATTCCGTGGACCTGACGGCCAAACCTGTCTTGTTATTACCCTAACTGTACTGTACTGTACGTGCCGTGACTGGCATAACGGAATAACCAGACCCAGGACCAGTAGGACCGGACCCTAACGGACCAGACCCTAGGGGAATACCCATTACTTTCCTTCCAGCGTTTTTTGCAATGGCGGCCAACACAGAAGGTTCGCTCCAAAGTAAGATAAGGCAGTCATTGCTGCAAGGAAATTCTACCTTCTGGATGCCACAACAAACGCAAATACGCATGGTATATTTAATCGTCTAACCAGCAGGCAAACTTTGATCCAGCCTCAAGCCATTGCCCACTAGGCCAAAGCATTTAACTACATGGCCTAAATATTTTACCTCTCTGCCTTGCTTGGTGATTCAAGTTGTTGCAATGGCGTCGTGATGCCAGCCACGTTGTATTCCATCTCCACAATCTCAATTTCTTGACTCTTTGTCTCTCTTTGCCAGTTAGTTTGGGACAGCTTTTTGATAACATGTTTGTTCGAAATGTT
>REGL01000762.1:143300-157288 GCA_004194395.1 Aurelia aurita complex sp. Pacific | reverse complement strand
GGAATGATTAGGAAAGTGTTGCTGTTAACGCCATGATTGGTACGTCTGGGAACACATCTTTCAGTTCCCCTAGACGATCAAATGCAGATCTGAATGCTCCTCCCAATTGATGGATCATGTGAACCTCATCTATGGCAATCAGTGACAGGCCTTTGCATGTTGTATGAAATCTTTTAACTTTTTCGATAACCCCGAGAGAAGACGCAGTACCAACAAGTTTTTCTGGTGTCATGGTTACGACTTGCGGAGAATTTTCTCCATCAAAATCTCTTCCATATGACTCTGCATCAGAGGTTGCTCCGACCAATACGGCATCAATTTTCTTCTGCTTCATTTTGGCGACTTGGTCCTCTGCTAAAGCGGTGGTTGGGATGATGGCCAAGACTGTCTGATCGGGTCGGAGAACTGCAGACAGCTGAAAGCACATACTCTTGCCACTTGCTATGGATTGGACTACCAATAATTCCTTCCTCATACTCCAAGCGGAAAGTGCCGTCAGCTGAAAATCGTGCAAATCATTGACATTGAAGTACTTTCTTGCATACCCATTCCATTTCATCGATTCATCTTCTGCTATTCTCTCTTTCTTCCTTTCTGATCGATACTCGTGTTGCTTCTTGCTTGGTTGGAGGCTGAGCAGATCAGTTGCATTGTTGCGCTTGCCGCTCACAGGTTCGCTCGTGTCCCCGCATATGTTTTCTACATTTCTCTGATTTCTCTCTTCCTTCCTTTCTGATCGATCCTCGTGTTGCTGCTTGTTTGGTTGGAGGCTGAGCAGATCAGTTGCATTGTTGCGCTGGCCGCTCACAGGTTCGCCCGTGTCCACGCATATGTCTTCTACATTTCTCTGATTTCTCTCTTCCTTCCTTTCTGATCGATCCTCGTGTTGCTTCTTGTTTGGTTGGAGGCTGAGCAGATCAGTTGCATTGTTGCGCTTGCCGCTCACAGGTTCACCCGTGTCCACGCATATGTTTTCTACATTTCTCTGATTTCTCTCTTCCTTCCTTTCTGATCGATCCTCGTGTTGCTTCTTGTTTCGTTGGAGGCTGAGCAGATCAGTTGCATTGTTGCGCTTGCCGCTCACAGGTTCGACCGTGTCCACGCATATTTTGTCTACATTTCTCTGATTTCTCTCTTCCTTCCTTTCTGATCGATCCTCGTGTTGCTTCTTGTTTGGTTGGAGGCTGAGCAGATCAGTTGCATTTTTGCGCTTGCCGCTCACAGGTTCGCTCGTGCCCACCCATATGTTTTCTACAGTTTCAAGGCAAGGACTGAATTCATCATGACACTTCAATTTGTTGACTATTTCGTCAAATGTGGGTCTCAAATCCGCCTCTTGATGCCAACATCTCTGCATCAGAGAGATCATCAGTTGATCAGCATTGGCTGGAATGGTAGGTCTTCGATTCCAATAAATGGCCATATAATTTGCAATTGAATTGCCATCCATCTTTTTGAAAGTTCCTGCCTCTATCTTGCTGTCAACAAGCACGTGTTGTGCATGCAGCTAGATACTGAGCTAAATGCTGCTTCGAATCACGAGAGGGGGGGGGGGTTTCTTGGCCAAATTTTGGTTAGGGGTCTGCCGCGAGCATATTCAAAATGGTACCGTTAGCTAAACTAATTTTTACGAAAATAGTACCATGGGTAGACCAATTTCATCATTTTCTGCACCAATTTTTACGAAAATGATACCCTTGACTATTTTTGCCATTTCCTGGACCAATATTGTTAAATTTGTATAAAACATGATATCGTGACTGTTTGCTAGACCAATATTGTCAAAAGTGATGCCCTTGGCTAGACCGTTGCTGGGCAAAAATTGCAAAAAAGTGGACCCTTTTCCAGGCTAGAAGTCCGAAAAAGCCTTTACTATGGAAGAACCCCCCCCCCCCCGCGTTTTCTGAATAGTCATCTTACAAAAATGCAACTGCAATCTGAAATGTAACTTTAAATGTCACAAAGAACCCACACAATTAAAAAACATTCTTAAGAAATCTTGTACTTAGCTTAAAACAGATAGGGGAATAGGACGGAAGGACAGAAAGGCAGAGTATCCAATCATTTGACATCCAATCAAACAGGTGCCCGGAGCAGGGGTACGGGCTGGGGATAGCAGAAATATGCTTTGTTTACAAAGAAACAATGCGTCCCGAGATATTTGAGATGTCCACGTTTTTGAGTATGCATAGGGTATACTTGAAAACGCAGACATCTCGGATATCTCCGAATGAGATGTAAATGGATAAGTTAAAGTCGAATTTGAGCGTAAGTTTGATGCATTTCATCGCTTTATTCATTCATGACGAACCAAGGAACGAAGGAACCAAGAACCACGGAACCAAGAGACCAAAACTACAGTAGTCTTCACTGACATTACTGGACCCCCTGTGCTACTGTTTGATTCTTTTCAGTGTCTTTGGCACGTGTATCATAATCAACGTTTGAATCAGTGTCACTATCAGAGTCTTTTGGGAGATTAGGTATCGGTATCGACTTGAAAAATGAAGCATTACGGGTAATGCGATGTCTGCTATTCTCAGCTGTTATTCTGGTATGATCTAATATGGTGCATCATTAAATCTGCTTGTAAACTTATTTCATTTCTCTTGTTTCAAAAGTACGAAATCTCCAACGCGTAAGAGATTTCTACCCTACTTTTGGAAAAATATCACTGTTTTCATGCAATGCAACCAATTTCCAGAGTAAAATTGTTGTAGCAAGATTGATCTTTTTCAGTTTTGTTGGGCAACATTTTTCCTTTGTAATTGATATTTTTTCTCTTTGCATGAACTTTCTCCTATGGCGCAGGGGTCGATCCAGACATTTTGGTGACCAATGCAAGGTAGGGTCTAGGGCAAAGCCCACAGGAAATTTTCTGAGGTCTGGGGACCGATGCATTTTTTGTCATCTATTGTTAAGAAGAAAGGAGCTGTCAAAGCTGCTATGATTGACACTGATGCACTCTTCAAAATGGTTACGCAAGATGCTCCTGCTTATGCGTAACCATGTTTATGGTTTTAGTTGTTCCCTTTGTGATTTGTCTAGACGCGCGTCACACATCCCCCGTCTATGGCGCATGGATTAAACTTCTCACCATTGCCATGCAACATAATTGCATTGCATGCAAGAGCAGCGATTGCACGGTGGTCCATGCACTTTTTTGCTGTAAATTTACTGGTTTTATTACATACAAACTATAAAACGCAAGAAAATGTAATGTTGGAGATTGCCCCTCCAGCATGTGTCGCCTAACTACTGGACAGAGAACATGGATATGCCTTGAGATGTCAAGAATTAACAACTCACCGGAGGTTGTTCATCACTGCGCTGCCCATTGGCCAGATGTCCAACCCCCTACCAAATCTGCTGTAGCTCAATTGTATTGCAAATTTTTAGAGCATGGAACCTGCATCAACAGGAATAAAGGAAATTGTGGACATCTTAGAATGACAAGGACCCCAGATAATGTAACGCGACCCAGTGCAGAGAAGAGACTTTTTTGAGGGATTCGTAAATAGAAACAAACAGAACCCTGATTTTCTCAACAACCTTATCGGTTCACATGAAGAATTTTTTAGCCTAAATTCGGATGTGAGCACCAAATGTTGTCAATTAGGTAGAGAAAGGGCAATATCCTTACAATACGTCATATATTTTACATAATAATGTGCTTGCCATTGCCCTTTGTTTCGCCTCTACTGTCTAGACAAAGCAATTTTACCCAGTTCATCGGTCACCATAGTCAAACTATTCGCAATATTCGCTTCAGGTGACAAGTCATTGATTCGGATTATTCGCTTTGTCAGCCTATTCGCCTATTCGCCTATTCGCCTATTCGGTTTCTTTGACTGATCATTTTCCATGCCAACCAGTTGACTGGTCGACTAGTCATGCTATCCGAATAATCAATCTGTTTGACTGGTCATTCATTCCGAATAATCACACTATTCGGACTATTTGGTTGGCAGCGAATAATCGTTTCGCTTCACTGCTATTCGAATAGTGATCAGATAACCGAATAGCGGTTATTTGACCTTCGGTGGACAGCCCTACTCCCAACCAGACATGATCTCTATTGAGGATTATTATTTAGTCTACGATCAACCATGGAATGCTATCTTCTTTGCTGCGCATAAATTTACCGAGCCCCCGTCTATTTGCAGAATTTACCCTCAAATCTGACAGTGCATCCCCTTATTCGAAGCTATGGAATGTTTCGAGCATATGGAGAAAGCATGACGCCGACACAACAAAAGAGCCTATTGTTCCCAGACTTCTTGCTTCTCACCCATTCCTTCTCTGGTTTTCCGTTTCATTTTACCACACTTGAGTGGCATAATTACTCTGGTGCCCTTGAAGTCCTGTCAATCGGATTAAAATGGCGCCTTCGCAGTGTGCCCAGATCTCCAATTTCGAGAATAAATTCATAGCGCGAGAAAGAAAACTGATAAAAATATGGTTGAGGGCTCGTTAGAAAGGTTCTCTAAAGGAGGACATGACATGAAGGATATCTTACAATTTTCCGAAATAGGGGGGTGCTGGGGCAAATTTCCTTATTTGGGCGATTTTGACAAAATAGCACTATATTGAATTTATTGCTGGTACTTTCTGAGAAGGTTTCAAGAGTGCATCAGGAATCAGCAATGGTAAAGACAATGAGCTTGAGTGAGATAACTACTATTTACGAGGTCTGGAACCCAATATTCGCATGGGAAAATGAAGTGGTTTCATGTCCATCTTTCTGTACTAGCTTTTTTTATGTTGCAAAAATGTATTCTTTATTACGTAAAGTTTTTGAAGACTAGGGTGTTTCACTATAACCATTTCGATATATATCTCAAGGAATAAAGAAAAACTTGTGAACTGGTTTGTATGAATTCGAGTTGTTTACTACCAAGAACCGAGTTGTTTTCGACAAAAAGTGAGGTTTTATTTGTTTACTGCAAATAATTACTATATTTCTTGCACCTTTCTTTTAATGTAATTAGTAAATTTGAAAATTCAATATTAGTTCTAAAATATGCAGGAGAAAAATAGCTTTCTTGAATGGAAAAGTCAATTGCAAAGTGGAGTTAGAATCCATTAGAAAGCTGGAACAAACATGTAAGGTCATTTCAAAGTGGGCAATGTGCACGGGCAGGGCAAACTTCAGTAAAAAAGAACATTCATGGCATATTCCGACGTGTGCTTATTGTGTCAAATCCCTACGTTGCCTCAAAACGGCCATGTCCATGTTGTTTAGTGTGTGGAGAAGTAGGAGATGACGCACAAAAACGTGCACCACAATTCTGAGACTGAAGAGATGAAGATAGCATGGTACATGTGAATGGTTTCCTCTAAAATGCATACAGTGTTTGTTATGCAATACTGTTGATGGAAGAATGCAATATCGAAATTCATAATATGGTGATAAGCTCCTATTATTCTATTTTTGAAAAATAACCTCGCACTTTACCACCCCCCTTCCGCTCCTTTGACCCCCTGCCCATCAACCTCCCTCTTCAAATTTAAGTTTGGGATGAGCTAAGGCTGGTATTATATTGAGGAAAGCATCGTATTAAACGAAATGTTTTCCTACAGGTAGTGCAACATAAACAGAACATATAAGGGCAAGCACTTTTGTAATTTTGACGCCGGAAGCACCGTTTTGAAACAATTCCCCACCCTTTGCCCTTATCCCCCCTTAAGCGAAATTAGCATTTTCTACTCCCTCAAAGTGCATGCAATAACAAGGAAGCAACGGCATATCCCCGCAATGACCCGCATTTTTTTAAATCTATAAAATGTAACAAGATGTTACAGACAGCGAGAAGAGAAATAAAAACTCTCTAAGTCACAAGTTTGCTCCCAAAATTGAAATCGTTTCATTGCCAATATCAAATTCTATTGATGATAGTTAGAAAGCTTATTTCCCCAGCTTTTGAATAAGCCTATTGCAATCGCTGTAACTTTATGGGAAGTGAATCAATGATAAAATGTTTGATGCATACTATTTGAGATAAAATGCTGCTTGAAGAATTTGTTCAGTTAAGTTTTGTGAGACTTGCAACTTTAAAGTGCTGTATCTCTGGAACGGATGGATATATTGAAGTCTGGTCTTTTGCACCTTTTAGTACAGGGTATATGCAATTGAAAAATATCCCTTAAAGGTTCCAAATCAAAAACTCGAAAATTAATTTTTTCCCACCCTGGGCACACTGTGCTTCGCAGGAAATGTAGACACAGAAGGAAAACAAGTTGATATATCACGAATGGAATGATATATTAGGATATGAATAACTTGATGTATCACCCGTAAAGCTTTTGCTAAATTCAGCGTTTCCTACCGCCCGTGGTTGAACGATTACTACATATGAAAGTAATTTGAAAGAAGAAACATTATTTGGTTAAATGGAGGGCATACAGTAAAAACCAGACCCTAGGACCCTAGGACCATTAAGTACCAATGTGTGATTTTTTTTTTTTTTTTATATATAATATATTCCAAATAAAATTTACAATACAAATTACGAACTACATTACTTATAAAATTACTCTACAATACTACTAGGACGATCAACCCCAGGGAGCAAAAGGCTGTGTCTACCCCGAGGCCATTAAATAAAGATAATAAAGGAAAAGAAACTACTTTAACTATGGGACAAAAATGGGTGGCTTATGAAGGGATGGTTAAGTGGCTACAGAAATTCACTCGAATCGACCAGTTTCATGGATAAAATGTAGCGTTAGCTCAAGAATTTGTCTATTTAGTGAAATAGGAAAATCTTTATTGCCATACAATAAAAGTTGTAGTAAAGCTTCATTTGCAAGATTTACATATCCAAGTGGTCGTATTAATGCATAGATTCCAGCGAGGAGGTCTTGTCTTTGTACATCAAAACAAGGGCAGAGCAACAAGAAGTGTTCCGTATCTTCAATACCATCATACCATACCACCATCAATGTGTGATAGGACCCTTAACACTGGATGGTCATCACCCTCAAGAGAGAACTGAATACCACTATTTCCTCATATGATACTACTATTTCCGCTGTTTCTATTACATCAGATGACGTCAAGAGGTACATTTAGAGAAATTTTTCTATACCGCTAGGTGTGAATTTATTACATAATGATAATAATAATGATGCCACATCGATGTTTTACTACACCCAGTTACCAAACGAATGGTTTGCATCCAAACGACAAAAAAGTTGATCTGAAAAGCTGAAAACCCATCAAACATCAACAGGTAAAACTGGTGATTACAACTGATTTTTTTGTTCGGGATACTGCAAACTCCCCTTTTTTTAAATCACAGTGGAAAAGACGATATTTCTGATTGGTTCGCTGAGCAATAGAATGGGTGAAGCGCTTTGTGTGGCAAATTCACAAAGGAAAAATGAAGGACGCAGATATGGAGCCGGTTTAGGCCCAATACCAATATCCCATTACCATGAGATAAAGCAGTCATGAAACATAAAGCACATTCAAGGAAAAATTGCAGGCATCAGGCAAATACTTTTCATTTTAAATATCTACAAAAGCAAACAGGAAAAGCTCCAAGCTTAAAAGTTCCTCTCACTGCAACGCAACCATGCTGCAACTCACTGCTACGTTGATGCCATCCGACATTACTGTGAACTTTGAAGCTGTGTCTCAAGCCTTCATACACCAATGAACCGAAAATCGTAGATTTACGAAAATTTTCGGGGCG
This sequence comes from Aurelia aurita complex sp. Pacific, assembly GCA_004194395.1. NCBI lineage: Eukaryota > Metazoa > Cnidaria > Scyphozoa > Semaeostomeae > Ulmaridae > Aurelia > Aurelia aurita complex sp. Pacific. Next base: position 149,588 of record REGL01000762.1, on the reverse strand, counting down.
CAGCAATTGCTGTATTTACCCGCTAGTCTTCAACGTTGCACTTTTTATAACAACTACAACAAAATGCAGATCTACAATTTAACGTCAAAGGACAATGAACAGGAAGACAACACAAAAAAACTACAGCAACAACATCAGCAACAAGAACAACAACTACAACATATCACAGATTTAAGATTTACAATCTAACGTCAAAGGAAAATGAACAGGAAGACAACACAACACAACAACGAAAGAAGCAAAACTTTATTTAACCTTACAAAGACAAAAGCGATAAGGTTTAACTGCATAACCTTTTCTGGACTTAGCTTTAGCTATACATAGAGGTTAATGTTTAGATATTAGTCAGTTGCTCTAAAGATGCCCTAGTGGGCGAAACTAGTTAGCACTGGAAGAAAAACAAATGCGCAAAAGATCAATTTGATGCCTGCTTTCTTATGTTGTTGCATCTTCTTGGCGGCCGTTGACTTTTGAAGGTACTTTGCAGTACCTACCTTTCTCATGAAAAGTACCTATCTTTCTCTACGGGCAATATTTGAAGTATTTTGACTCAAAAAGCCATTTCAATTGCACATTCTATTCAATTTACTTATGAATGAGCACATTTGCTCTCTTTGGTTAACAAAATTTTGAAATTTGAATAATCATTCGGACGGACGGCCGTTTATTTCTGAATTTTTTTTTGGAGTACCTACCTTTCTCATGAAAAGTCTACCTTTCTCATGAAAAGTCTACCTTTCTCTACGAGCAATAATTGAAGTATTTGCCTGAAACAGCTATTAAAACTGTGTATCTTATTCAATGTATGCATAAATAGGCACATTTTGACCATGCAGTTATTACATTTTTCAAATCTAAACAATCCGGCCGGGGGGACGGTCGTTGATTTTGGAATGTACTTTTGCAGTACCTGACCTCTCTTATGAAAAGTACCTACATTTTTTTACTATCACAATTTAAAGTATTTTCACTGAAAAAGCCATTTGAATTTTGCGTTCTATGCAATTTACTTTTGAATAGACATATTTGTACCCTTTGGTTTTTTAATTCATGAAATTAAAACGATCCTGCAGACAGACGGCCGTTGATTTACAACTCTTGTCACTTTTGTGCCTACCTTTTAAGGAAAATTCCTTAACTTTCTCTCTTCTCTCGAGCAACATTTGGAGTATATTTATGGAAGCAGTGGCAGCGTCAAATCTAAGGTAATCAGGAGACGTGGGCAGGTGGGAACATGGGGGATGTGGGGGTTCTGGCGTAATTTCTCAGGCTACATTTAAAGGTGTATGCCAACCAATTTCATTTTGTATCAACTTTAATTGGCATTCTTTGCCGACTTTTGCAATCCGGGGGGACGTGCTCCCTTGCCCAAATGCCCCAAGTGGCGCCACCATTGGACGGAGGAAACTATCAACATTGTCTATTTTATTCAATTTAGTTAAGAATAAGGATATTTATACCCATCGGTGAATATCCTTTTGAAATTTAAACAATTGTATGGCCGTTGACTTCATATTCACTCTTCTACCCCCTAACTTTCTTTACGAGCAATACTTTCTGCATCTTAACCGAAAAACATAAGCAAATTTCTATATTTCATGCAATTTGCTTATTAATGGGAATATTTGTACCCTTATTTAAAAACACAATTTTCTAACAATGTTACCCTCCTTTAGATGGACGGTCAATGCTTTCAAATGAGAAAACCCACAGCCTCTCAAGTGTATTTTTACGCAAGAAGTTATCAAAATTGTCTGCTCCATCCTTTTTCCAAGTTAGTGCATCCAGAAATAGCACATTTCTGGGTGTGATAACAGTCAACTTTCAGACCGGTGTTAGTGAGAAGAGGCTTGGGTCTATTGAGTCGGTTCATTCAAGCAAGATAAAATTAATTCAAGTGAAGGACAGCTAACGAATTTCATCGGAAATTTTTGAAACTTTCAGGACATTTCTAGATATTTACAATTTATGTGAAAGTAACTATGACATTTACCAATACATTTCAGGAGATTTTCATTAATTGTAAAGTTCGTAAAGATCTTTACAACTTGTAAATTCCTGCAGAAATCAAATATCATATTTCAGTGGTATCAAATTTGTTGTAAATGCCTAATTCTATGCAGTGTTTTGATCAAGATGAAGGAAGTTCCTCTGGACAAGAACAAGAGCAAATGTGGTCAGTGTGGTATCGAATTTCCAAGAGGCTTTCTTCAAATTGTGCCATATGATGTGGTTATAAGCCACGAAGAAAGATGGCAATATTTCAACAGATCGAGAACTGATCCAGCTGAACCAAAATTTTTGCCCTCTCCTCATGCAAAAACAACAACAAAATACTATTGCGTCAAACGGGAGTGCATATTTCAAAGATTTCAGTACTTCAAATGCGAATTGCTCCAAGTGAGTGAAACTGTGGGCTTAAAGGTTGGTCACAAGGTCTTGTTAAGGGAACAACTTGATGTTATCATCTGAATGAAAACGAACATGCCTTTTTTCTAATATTGTCATCCGTATTTTACGCAGACATAACTGATTTGACATTCGAGCATAGACTTGTGTACCTCGCTTAGAGGTTGCATTTGTAAATACACGTATTTTTTATAAGAAAATAACAATTTGAGCGAGTACTGAAAGTTTCTTACAATTATCAGATCTGTGTCCCCCTGAAAAATTCAAAACAAGGGGTTTTGGGGCCTTTCCAATATTTAGACATTACTCAAGTACATTCCGAGCAATATGAAACAGGAAACAAGTGAGAATAAAGAAACACATGATGGAGTTTCATGATTTCATGCGAGTCTCAAGTTTCTTATAAGCAGTTTCTTATAAGAAAAATACGTGTAGCGCATATACATGGAGCCTTTCTTAACTGCTTATAAGAAACTGTAGCCTCAAGTTTCGAAATATTAAGAAACCTTTCCCTGGATCAAAAAAAGGTATGAAACCTTTGCAATCAGAAGCTGTAACTTTCATTGACCACAAAAACATGTTTTAGACACCCTGCAATAATTGACAAATGTTTTAAAATTGTTTCGAGATCTGTTAAATACTTGGTTTGAGACTCTGGTAGATATTTTTTGACGTCCTTTCAAGAAAAAAGTTGATTTTACCTTCAAAACATTGAAAGTTAAAAAAAGTTATGAAGAAAATTTTGATAGATACAAGTTAACCCTATTCCACGTGGGGTCTTTGTATTCACTCCTCACATGGGGGGGGTGTAAGGCCAAAGTGAATTCCGCGGAAAATTGATTCCGCGGAAGCTATTGTTCTTCGAGTGGATGGCAAGTTTTTTTCCGCGGAATCAATTTTCCGCGGAATTCACTATGGGTGTAAGGCCAAAGTGAATTCCGCGGAAAATTGATTCCGTGGAAGCTATTGTTCTCATGAAAACAATAGTTTCCGCGACTTCCGCGGAATTCACCTGGCCGCAGATGATGCTGAAATTGTGGAAGAAATCTCCCTTGCTTCCTTGACTGAAGTTATTGGAGTGCAGTTGCCACAGCTTCAAGAAACAAATGTTTCCCTTCGAATATGACTGAAGAAATTAAAACTTTTCCTGTCATACAAACTGAAGAGTCAACTCTCTATAAAGAGATTCAAGGGCCTTACAGGAAATTGCAGAAACATGGTGATGCTGAAGAATTTTATACAGCTTTCTACTCCACCATCATTTTGCATTCAAATGAATATTTTGCATCTTTCACAAGCCATGCATCAACATTTCTTGCTTCAAAGGTTGCTGATGGCCAGTTGATATTTTATAAGAAATCATTGAATTGTGATACCCCTTAAAACCCAAATCAGATGAAGCTCAGCCAAGAAGAGAAAGATGGCCTTGGCTATCTTGGTGGTTATGTTTTTCACAACCTGTTCAGGAAGTTCAAAAATTCAAAGAATTATGCGACAAAGGAAAGTCAAGATTGCATGCAGATTCTAAAAGCTGGGAAGACGCAGGAAGAAAACATACAAAATCAATCAACACCAAATTTAGTTGCCACACTTAGTCGTGGATGTCTATGTAATCTGAAGTCTTCCCCAAGAAAATATTTGAGGTTGTTGAATGAAATTTTAGAGAAAAAGTTGCTGTATGTGGCCAAAGGAAAATTGACACAGCTTTGATTGTGGAAAAATGCATCAAAGACCCAGTAATTGTTTCCCATTTCAGAACTGTTGTAGAGGAGTCAGAAGCACATTGCAGCATCAAAACACTGCCATCTGATTTGAAATTTTCCCAACGATTGATTTGACAATTCTCCGAAAGGAATATGACCATCCTAAATGGATTTTATGCTTTTCCAGCAAAGGTTGTCTCTTCTTCAGGATGGAAACCTAAATTTGAAAGCTTTTTGAAGGAGTGCTTGGAAGACCGAGCAAAGAACGAGTGGGATATAGCAGAAGAGAATGTCTAGACACCCAGAAAGAATCTGCTGTAGAAAGTGTTAATTTTCTTGCCATTATAGATGTGAATGTACAACCTTTAAACTTTTAGCAGCAAGACAGCAAATAGCGAGATAAAAAATAAATATCAAGGAAGTAAAGCATAAGTACACGTGTGTTACTTATGTCACGAAAAAATTGATGTCTTGCGAACTTTAACTCCCCGTATCTTAGAGAATATGGAAAACAATCGAAAAAGCTTGCAGTGCTGCACCTTTCTCCTCACCGTGCATGCGTACAGCTATTCAGTTTTGAAACTTCTAGGTTTCAGAATAATTAGTATATTCTTACCTGTAATAGACTGTGAAAGGTGCCAGTAGTATGGGGGCTACGGAAGGGTATATTCACCAGTTAGTTTGTACCTAACGTAACGGATGGGGGGAATAACACTATCCATGAATGTCCCCACTCTAATCCCTCCCTCCCACCGCGGTTATTCTTGTAAAGGAGGTGGAGACAAGAAGATTCACAATGTGTAAAAGTATAAAGATATCATTGTATATAAAAGTGTCAGTTATTGCTTCTTAGCCTTCTTCTTCTCGATGTTGGTGTCTTGTGCTTTGGGTTGTGTTGGTATAGGCGATGGTGGTGGCTGTGGTGTGGTCTTGTGTTTCCTCCTTTTCTTCGGTTTTTCCATAGCATCGGTCTGTTATTGGAGGGTTGTCGGACTGAATGGTTGTGAATTCCGCTTCTATGGGTCTTTTCCGTATGCTTCCTTTTGATGGTGGTGCTGTGACTGGTTCAGTGCTGGTTTGTTGGAAATGTCGAAGGAGAAAATGCCACAAAGTAGAATGTTCAAGATTTTCTATCAAATTCCAGAAGAGGAACAGAAAATTCAGGAAGGCTGCCCAGGGTGTTTTGCAGAGCTAGTTATGATGGGTAGAGAATGTGTATAAACGATAGAACAACTCATTACAACACAACACAAATCGACGTGGTAGGTAGAACTTACGAGTAGTGCGGCTGTTTAACTTATGTTTTTTTGTTTTTGATAAACCAATTCAGAAAATGTTCAAAACCAGGAGTGCCGCTGATTCTTTGCTCAGCAAAAACAGGTCACCAATGCTGGAATGAATATCATGTAACCAGAGAGTATGACTTACCAACCTGTCAGTCTCAATCACAATAATAGCTGCTATGTATTTTAAGATAAAAGTACAGGCTTTTAATGGTCCAGATCTTGCTTTTAGGTTCAGGATTGCCCTAAAATAGAGGCTGTATGAATAACTGAATAAGAGAAGTTCGGATGCAAAGAAGACAAGATATTTAGCACACTGAGACCTTTCTGACTTGTGTGTTCATCAGAGAGTGACTTACAAAACTAAAATGATTCTAAAGTTACGTTATGGGTATACATATACTGTGATTCAATTAACAGATGGATTAACAATTTCCTGAAAAATGCTTATCCTAGACAGTTACTTTCCCACAAAGAAAAGTTGATAAAAGCCGGACATGCAACACTTAATTAGTCAAAACTTAGAAAACATTTTTCAGGAAATTGTTAATCCATCTAAATATCTTGTCTTTTTTGCATCCGAACTTCTCTTATACAGTTATTCGTACAACTTTCTACCAATACAGCGGGTACCCGCAAATAAGAAACCACTTTTTAAATTTTCTTATTAAATATTTGCTCGCCCCAGGCCCTGTACCTAGGCAGTATACTGGATGATCAAATTACCCATATCATTTCGCATGGTATTCGCCTCGCTGGTCGATCACAAATTTACAGTAGAGTCTTCTAGTTAATTTCCCACCCTCCCATCCCTACAAGGTGGATTGCCCACCCCCTTCCCCTATTTAATTGGGTCATTCTGGCCATTATTTTTTTTTTTTTTTTTTTTTTTT
>REGL01000762.1:121636-133076 GCA_004194395.1 Aurelia aurita complex sp. Pacific | reverse complement strand
GTTTTGCAAGATTTACGGATTTGGCTTATTACCTCAAGTTGCCTTTTAGACCAATGTGAACCGTCATCTTGCATCCTCATGATTATTTCCTGTAGTGATGTTGCTGAGAAAATGCTGCAACGTAAGTGACAATAAAAAACAATCTTTATGATATTTGTATCAATTATAATGTCACTGAACATAAATTGACGTTGCAATGGCGGTAAACTGGAAGGGGAGAATGAAAAAATTGAACGAGACTTACCTGAAAGGGAAGTTGAAGTTCGATTGTAATTCTACCAATAATTGGTCAGGAACGGAGAAGTCACGCAAGAGCGCACGCGCAAGTTCCCAAGCATAAGTCTTTAAATTTTGTGAAGCACCAAAAAAAAACCCCAATGGGATGGGAGATTGTAAACGCTCCCTTGACTATCAATTGTGAATAGTTCCTGACCAATCACTGGTAGAATTACAATCGAACTTCAAGCTCCCTTTCAGGTAAGTCTCGTTCGATGTTTTCATTCTACACTTACCTCACATAAGTATTGCACCACCTTCCCCAAAATGGCGCCCAAAAGTGTCTTTCAGTCCAATCAACAAAATTTGCATAACAAAAGCATCAGCATTTAAGGGTTTCTCTACCGGGTGTTTTGGCGGGAAAATAATTGTTTATTTGTTTGCTTTTCATTCATAAGTAAATTGAAACGTTATCTCGTTGGTTTCTTTGATAAATTAGCAAAAACCTCCGAACAGCATTCAACAAGATTTTGGCATCATAGCTGGAGGAGTAGCCAAAAACAAAATGAGAAACGGATAGATATCTTAGAGCAAAGAAAACAACATTTTATAGTTTTCAAATCTGGATTCTGCAACATTTATCACTAGGACAAAAGTTTTACGTGAGGAATGCAAAAAGGATAAACACAAAGGGGAAACGGAAAGAAACAATTCCAAGGTAAGAATATCCTTGATATCACTTTTATCAGATTAAAATTAAATTCGCTTCCTGGAAGACTTCAGGCAAGTGGTCAAAACTTAAATATATGGATTTTGATGTATTCAACAAAACCGTTACTCTTGAATTTAGTTTCAAGGTAATTTGAAATTTAGCAAGTGACTGGACCGTGTTTTTATAAACCTGACTCCTTCTTAGACGGCATACCTGGAGTAGGATATTATGCTGTCATTGTGGCTTATCATACAGATGTGGTGGTTTATTGTGCTTGATGCGAAGGCTACGACATACTGGAGATGGATATTATGATGGTGTGGTGGCTACGGCATACTGAAGTAGGATATGATGATGGTGTGGTGGCTACGACATACTGGAGTAGGGTATTATGCTGCCGTAGTGGCTTATCATACAGCTGTGGTGGCTTATCGTGCTTGATGTTGTTGGCTATGAAAAGAATGACTAATCACGATGAATATGTACTGAATAACGAAATCAGAATGCCTAATGATGATTTGAAATAATTTTAGCGGGAATGGCACCCCATACATTGCTTTCAATCTCATTTTCAAAACATAGTTTTCTAGGGTATTGTTAGATTTCTATGTTCTTAGTTGATATATACGTTGACTGCTTTTCTTTCGCATCTAATATTTCCTTTAATTTCCTTAAATCTAAATCATGTCCTACTATTTTACAATTCCTAAATTCTACTTCATTACAATATATACAATCATTAAACAACAAATTTCTATTGTATTGTTAGATTTCTATGTTCTTAGTTGATATATACGTTCATTAAAACATGTCGCCTCGTTTGTTATTATGCTTGATTCAGTCTGGCAATATGAGGCTTTTGAAGCTTATGAAGCTTGATGTTCAAGATGTAAGAATTGAGGGCTCGGGACTCTAATACAAGGCTTGAAGGCCCGAGGCTTGAAGGCAAGAAGCTCGAAATGCAAGGCTTGAGGCTCGAAGGGTCGACATATAGAATACTCTTAAGTGTTCATTTACTCTTCCTGACTTTTCAGATGCAGCTGGTGCACATTGAAATAATTAGATAGCTATATTTGGAGGTTCAGAGAGTTATGATCAAGTTAAGAAGTCATTAATATACATTTTAGAAGAAGCAAAGATGCTCCAGGCATTCCCTAGACTGATGACATGGTCATAGTTATTGCTATTAAAATACTGCCGGATGCTCCTAACTACAACTCATAATCAAACGCCATTATTTTGAAATGACTATGACTGCCCCGTTTTCGTTTAGGAAACCAATGCGGAGGAGAATTCGTAATCCATCAATCAATCAATCAATCGAGCACAGTGATCGAATGATGCGAAGTTAGATGGTGGAGTTAGATGAAATACGCTTCTCTGAGGAAATGAACTTTTCTTCTCTCTGGGGAAACAAAGGACAAATAGTTGTGCTAGATGCATTCGAAAAAGTGTAACGGTAAGTCCATTTTTTTCTTTGGTTAACCTTGTTCTTGAGTGTACTTGCGATTCGGTCAAGATGTCGTGTAGCAGCTTTATTTTGATTTAGGCCTGAAAGTAGGGAAGTTTGCAATGAATAGATAGCAGTACTAGATATGTGGAAGTATGGCAACTTTACCAGATTCATCAAATTTCATGCATCAACTTAGTGAACAATGCGTTAATTGCTGTGCTACCTTGGTGAGTCACAAGAAAAGAAAGCTTCTCTGGAGTGAAGAGACTCTTAAATTTTTGCCTATTGTCTATGGTTGCAATTTGTTGAAGTTTAGCTGATGGCTATACGAAAATAACACTGTCCAATTTTATGTATTCTTGCAATGCTACCAAAAGCTGAATAGTTTGCAAAGAGCAAAAGCAAAATGAAAAAAATCCAATGTGAAATCACGCAATGTTTAGGAGAAGACAAGAAGAACCTCTTCCAGCTGTACTTGACAAAAGATTTTCATCCAAAAGAGTTTTCCAACAGAATGAGCACTGGTAGCATTTCATCTGGTACTTTGACTCGCACATGCCTAACTTGTCATGGAATGTGCAGTCTCTTCGTCAGCTGGATCCTTGCATTCTCACAGATGATACCACTTGTCCTTGCGCTGCTGCCCCGGATGGCCTTTTAAGTTTGTTGCCTCCCGTTGCTCCAGCCACANTCAATCAATCAATCGAGCACAGTGATCGAATGATGCGAAGTTAGATGGTGGAGTTAGATGAAATACGCTTCTCTGAGGAAATGAACTTTTCTTCTCTCTGGGGAAACAAAGGACAAATAGTTGTGCTAGATGCATTCGAAAAAGTGTAACGGTAAGTCCATTTTTTTCTTTGGTTAACCTTGTTCTTGAGTGTACTTGCGATTCGGTCAAGATGTCGTGTAGCAGCTTTATTTTGATTTAGGCCTGAAAGTAGGGAAGTTTGCAATGAATAGATAGCAGTACTAGATATGTGGAAGTATGGCAACTTTACCAGATTCATCAAATTTCATGCATCAACTTAGTGAACAATGCGTTAATTGCTGTGCTACCTTGGTGAGTCACAAGAAAAGAAAGCTTCTCTGGAGTGAAGAGACTCTTAAATTTTTGCCTATTGTCTATGGTTGCAATTTGTTGAAGTTTAGCTGATGGCTATACGAAAATAACACTGTCCAATTTTATGTATTCTTGCAATGCTACCAAAAGCTGAATAGTTTGCAAAGAGCAAAAGCAAAATGAAAAAAATCCAATGTGAAATCACGCAATGTTTAGGAGAAGACAAGAAGAACCTCTTCCAGCTGTACTTGACAAAAGATTTTCATCCAAAAGAGTTTTCCAACAGAATGAGCACTGGTAGCATTTCATCTGGTACTTTGACTCGCACATGCCTAACTTGTCATGGAATGTGCAGTCTCTTCGTCAGCTGGATCCTTGCATTCTCACAGATGATACCACTTGTCCTTGCGCTGCTGCCCCGGATGGCCTTTTAAGTTTGTTGCCTCCCGTTGCTCCAGCCACAGTCGATGATGCTGGCCTCCCTGCTGCTGGAGATGCGTGGCATGAAGCCTTGCAACACCAACAATGACCCTCACTGAATGCCAGCTTCCTTGTCCAACCAAACAGGGAGGCGGGGGCTCTGCGAGGCTTGTAGTTTCTTATTGGCAACAGAGGCCTAAGCTTGAGAGCATCACCCTCATGCGGTGGGTGATTGCAAACATGCGTATTTTCCACACACTCTTATTTTCCAACAAGCTTCCGATTGCGCGGGATGTTAAGGAGTATCTTGCCTATACTGTTAAGGTCATGGAACTTGCTGGAAAATACGAGTGGGTGAGCGTCCTGAAGTTTGATGATGAGTATTGTCAGCTTCAGGCGACGTATGCTTTTCCTTGGAGTTACGACTCCCCTCACCTCCACGAGGTTGCTCTTGTGCCTAGGCCTCTGTCTCCTGCTCGCTCAAGCTCAAAGCCAGCAGGCTCAGCCAATATGCCTCCATCTAATGGTTCATTCACCTCTCATTCTAGTGCTGGTCGCCCTATTTGCCGCAAATTCAATCCTAACCAAGGGTGTAAACTGCTCTTTCTTCCATGTTTGCAATAAGGAGCAGAATGGTAAAGTTTGCAAAGCTTCTCACCCATCATGTCGTCATCCTACCCCCTCCCAGTGGCTAGGAAAGAGTTTCTCTTCCCCCCTCAATAAGGCAAAATGGGACTTGGAACTTTTACCGGATGATGACAGGGATTTTTTGCTTGATGCTATCAACAATGGCTTTCAGATTTTGCCNCAGCAGGCTCAGCCAATATGCCTCCATCTAATGGTTCATTCACCTCTCATTCTAGTGCTGGTCGCCCTATTTGCCGCAAATTCAATCCTAACCAAGGGTGTAAACTGCTCTTTCTTCCATGTTTGCAATAAGGAGCAGAATGGTAAAGTTTGCAAAGCTTCTCACCCATCATGTCGTCATCCTACCCCCTCCCAGTGGCTAGGAAAGAGTTTCTCTTCCCCCCTCAATAAGGCAAAATGGGACTTGGAACTTTTACCGGATGATGACAGGGATTTTTTGCTTGATGCTATCAACAATGGCTTTCAGATTTTGCCTGTGAATTCCACCCTGCCTCCTGCTGAAATGGAAAACTATCGCTCAGCTACTGCTCCAAATGCAACTTGCTGAGGGTAATTATGTGATTTCCTCCTCAAAGCCTACTATTGTTAGTGCCCTGGGTACTGTGCCTAAAATAATTTGAAAAAGTAAAGGCCACGATACCTGTGTCGATTGTCGGATCCGAAGATGCTTGTAAAAACTTGAAAAATTGTACAACTTGTACAAAGTTTTCATCAAAGCTAGGAGCATTGAAGAGGATGAAGTTCTTATCAACAAATGTCCTTGAAGAAATTTATTATAAAACAATCATTTCAGGGATTACTTATTGTATATCAGTCTGGGGAAACTGCTCAGTAGCTTTGTTCCAGAGACTTGAGACAGTTCATTCAAGAGCTGCTAGACAGATTTTTAACTGCCAAGGGGCTATCCTGATGATGTTAGTCTGACTCGTGCAAAGTGGCAACCTCTCTCTTGCATTTACAAGCGCAGCATTATAAAATGGATGCATAAGATTTACTTCAAACAAGCAGACAAATCACTTGAAGAACTATTTGAANGTTTTCATCAAAGCTAGGAGCATTGAAGAGGATGAAGTTCTTATCAACAAATGTCCTTGAAGAAATTTATTATAAAACAATCATTTCAGGGATTACTTATTGTATATCAGTCTGGGGAAACTGCTCAGTAGCTTTGTTCCAGAGACTTGAGACAGTTCATTCAAGAGCTGCTAGACAGATTTTTAACTGCCAAGGGGCTATCCTGATGATGTTAGTCTGACTCGTGCAAAGTGGCAACCTCTCTCTTGCATTTACAAGCGCAGCATTATAAAATGGATGCATAAGATTTACTTCAAACAAGCAGACAAATCACTTGAAGAACTATTTGAAAGAAATCTACAACAAAACTATGCAATATGGGACTCCAAATTCAAAATACCAAGATATAAAAAAGAGATAGGGAGGAACAGTCTCCAGTACAGGGGCCCATTTATCTGGAATATGATACCATTAAACATTAAATCAATCGTGAACAAAGACAAATTCAAAGAAAAACTCAGAACCCTAAACGACTTCATAAAAAACTTCTCCTTTAGAAGAGAGGCAATATTGATATCCAAGAAGGACTCTGACTTTTACTATTAAAATAAACAATTTAACATATTTATAAATATTTATATTTAACTGAAATGGTTTTATATTTGCTAGGGCTTTTACTTTGATTGTAATTAGGATTTATTTTATTTGCAGGTCCACATCAACCTTTGGTTGCCTGACATTTAACATGCAGCAACAAATAATATATATGATATTATATGATTGATATGATATGATATGATATGAATAAATATTTATACACGAAAATAAACCCTTCAGCATTTAATAATACATATATACAATCTTATAAAACAAACAAACAAGAATAATTTCAAAGGCAATGTAGTATCTAAATTGTTTTTTTTTTTTTTTTTTTTTTTTTAAAAAATTTAACATATTTATAAATATTTATATTTAACTGAAATGGTTTTATATTTGCTAGGGCTTTTACTTTGATTGTAATTAGGATTTATTTTATTTGCAGGTCCACATCAACCTTTGGTTGCCTGACATTTAACATGCAGCAACAAATAATATATATGATATTATATGATTGATATGATATGATATGATATGAATAAATATTTATACACGAAAATAAACCCTTCAGCATTTAATAATACATATATACAATCTTATAAAACAAACAAACAAGAATAATTTCAAAGGCAATGTAGTATCTAAATTGTTAATATTGCTGTTCTTCCAGGGGGTCGTGTTTTGAATTTAACGTTTTTGATCAGCCAGTAGGTGTGCTTTCAATTGTTTTTTAAAGCAACCGAGAGTTGAGGCCTCTCGTATATCAACAGGCGTATCGTTCCAGATTTTTAGAGCCGAATATTTGAAGCCCTTTTTTGCATGTTCTGNAGCTATTCAGACAAAACTAACTGGCCTAAAATTTAAGAGCAGCTACAGCTCTGGACCTAAGTTTCTTATGAAAACTTGAACTGGAAGTTTCCTGTAGTTACCACACTTTGATTAATCAGAGTTTGTTATGAGTTTCTTGAGAAAATTACTGTGTTCTTTGTGTCTACTTCCTGTTCCCTTGTTACAATATTGTGCAGCATCATTCTATTTCTCTTACCCCCACCGCTGCCCTGGGAAAGGCAGGGCTGTTGCAGGGCTGCACACCTTCCCCAGTTCACTTAGGTATGATGTGCTTACCAGTTGGTCAAATCTACATAACTCAAAGATGCCTATGCACTACTGTATGTTCTATAATAATATAATGATAATATGGCCACAAATTAATCATTAGAGATAGATGAACGGAAACAACTTTTTTGACCATTGCATGCTCTAATGCTTCCCTACTGTATTTATTATTAAAGTGGAAATATTCTGCAAAGATTTTCAGTGCAGTGCTTGAAGAACATAATCAGATTACATCACCTTGATCTGGATTTGCCCCTTGGACNGGGAAGGCAGGGCTGTTGCAGGGCTGCACACCTTCCCCAGTTCACTTAGGTATGATGTGCTTACCAGTTGGTCAAATCTACATAACTCAAAGATGCCTATGCACTACTGTATGTTCTATAATAATATAATGATAATATGGCCACAAATTAATCATTAGAGATAGATGAACGGAAACAACTTTTTTGACCATTGCATGCTCTAATGCTTCCCTACTGTATTTATTATTAAAGTGGAAATATTCTGCAAAGATTTTCAGTGCAGTGCTTGAAGAACATAATCAGATTACATCACCTTGATCTGGATTTGCCCCTTGGACATTGGCGGCCTCATCCGTTTTCTGTGCAGTTTCTTTCCCTAAAAAAGGTGATTGAGGTTCACTTCATAAAATTGGAAAAATGAATATCTTGCTGTCAAACATACTGTAAAGGGTGAATAAAAAACCATTCCAAATGAACGCCCATATCATGTTAACAACATGGCAATAATACATTATTTGATATTGGACATGTTCAAATAAATTCAGAAATTCTATTCAACTACAGAGTGTCTCAAAAAAGTNTCTGCAAAGATTTTCAGTGCAGTGCTTGAAGAACATAATCAGATTACATCACCTTGATCTGGATTTGCCCCTTGGACATTGGCGGCCTCATCCGTTTTCTGTGCAGTTTCTTTCCCTAAAAAAGGTGATTGAGGTTCACTTCATAAAATTGGAAAAATGAATATCTTGCTGTCAAACCTACTGTAAAGGGTGAATAAAAAACCATTCCAAATGAACGCCCATATCATGTTAACAACATGGCAATAATACATTATTTGATATTGGACATGTTCAAATAAATTCAGAAATTCTATTCAACTACAGAGTGTCTCAAAAAAGTACTCCCTTTTGACCGAACAAGGGAACAAAACCATACAATTTTGCGATTTTTTGGGTTCATAGCTACATTTTTCGATCTTCAACTCAAATGCACATACTTCGCATTTCAAAATCGTCCAGCAAACACCGGAGATCTGAGTTTACAAGGTCAAAATCTGAAGTGCACCTGAAACCAGAGGTTTTGAGAAAGGGCCTAGCCATGATTTGAATTCACATAACATTTCGCAAAATTTTCAACTTTGAGTTTTAGTTTTTATTTTTGAACAGAATTAAACCTTGTATCGCTTCAGTTGTTCTTGAAATTACTTTTCTTCTTAGGAATCGGTCCGTGTATTGCATTCCATCTCAAATGTTTTATATGAAAGACAAGGAAAAGGAGCACATACACGATTGTTTTGGAGGTGTGGCACGACTTTATCATTCTTACCACATTTTTATTATATTCATTTAATCAGGGCCATTCCCATATGTGTCTTTTATTCTTTTCAAAAGCAAAACAACTGAAAAAGTTTACAGGTGCTTTGGAAAATATCCATGATACAAATCATGGCTAGGCCCTTTGTCAAAACCTCTGGTTTCGGGTGCACTGTAAATTTTGACTTTGCAGACTTGTATCTCCGGTGTTTGGTGTATGATTTCTAAATGCAAGGTATGAGCATCTAAGTTGAAGATTGATACATTTAGCTGTGAACTCAGTGAGCAATGATATCTTATCGTTTTTTCACATTCCCAGTCATCAAGGGGTACTTTTTTCTGAGACACCCGGTAGTTATGTCATCAAAATTGAGTAACAATTCAAGATTCAAGTTCCAATTGCTAAGGCTCTTGGGAATACAAAATGTTTATGACCAAAAACGATGTCTTTGACCATTTTCTGTATTGTATACATTATCACTTTTCTACAATCCTTCAGTGCAAGAATCTTTTTTATTTTTCTTGACTGATATCAAATGATCAGGATCTAGGAAGAATGTTTTTGTTACTGGAGATTTTGCTGCATATTTTGCAAAGTTTTGGAAAATAAATTAGGAAGTCAAAAGGGCACACATATTTTTTTAAAAGAGACTAAGGCTAAGTTTGTAGGCAGTTTCCTCATTTTTTCGGCAATTTTGCTTGTAAACAATTTTTACATGTTTCTTATACCGTTAATGCCGAAAGTGTAGAGTTAATTTTGTCTTGTCTAAATGGGTCCCAAAACACTTAGTAAGATCTCAAAACAAATAAATAACATAATCAACACTCAAAATAATTTCCAAACAGTTGCTAAAAATCAAAACTGTAAATTATAAAAGTTCCGTAGCTTTTTCAATTCAGGTAGTGTTGTTTCTTACCTTTAGAAACATTGAGCCCATTGTTTCTTATAAGCGGTTTCTTGTAATAAAGAGGGAGTGTACTACTGAAATGGCTAAAATGCTGAAGGGGCTTGGTTAAAGGTTTTCTCAGTTTGCAAGACTCCCATGCAAAGTCTTAGGAAGAAAATCTATGTTAAATAATGCATCACATGACCGATTTGGATGGGGAAAGGTTTATGATCTAAGTCAGATTTATGGCTGCACGGAATAATTTAGTTCACAACGATCGGGTAGCTAAACGCGACGTGACAGTCCGCCAAACACCCCACGTCTTTTCTGACTCACCCGGTATATTTTTGGAAAGCTTTTTGAATGATGAATATGAATATTTCAAAATATTGAAGATATCATATGACAATAAAGAATAAGAGANTGTCTAAATGGGTCCCAAAACACTTAGTAAGATCTCAAAACAAGTAAATAACATAATCAACACTCAAAATAATTTCCAAACAGTTGCTAAAAATCAAAACTGTAAATTATAAAAGTTCCTTAGCTTTTTCAATTCAGGTAGTGTTGTTTCTTACCTTTAGAAACATTGAGCCCATTGTTTCGTATAAGCGGTTTCTTGTAATAAAGAGGGAGTGTACTACTGAAATGGCTAAAATGCTGAAGGGGCTTGGTTAAAGGTTTTCTCAGTTTGCAAGACTCCCATGCAAAGTCTTAGGAAGAAAATCTATGTTAAATAATGCATCACATGACCGATTTGGATGGGGAAAGGTTTATGATCTAAGTCAGATTTATGGCTGCACGGAATAATTTAGTTCACAACGATCGGGTAGCTAAACGCGACGTGACAGTCCGCCAAACACCCCACGTCTTTTCTGACTCACCCGGTATATTTTTGGAAAGCTTTTTGAATGATGACTATGAATATTTAAAAATATTGAAGATATCATATGACAATAAAGAATAAGAGATACATTTGTTAATGAGTACTGTTGGTGAGTACTGTGACAATACTCGCCCCCATAGCTCAGTACCTACAATTTCCATTTGTGTATCATATGGAATGTTCCCTGCTACAGATTTCATTTCTACTCCAATCAGGCATGATCAATTCATTTTTCTTTCAAAGTTTTACCACTTAAGATGCTACTATTCTCACTAATTCCAGGTATTAACACATTCACAAAAGAGCACAGGGTGTCAAGGGATGCTAAGCTCAACAACCATGTTTCCTTATCACTAAGGCTTAACATGGGTACATTTTAATACTTTAACCATTTCCCCTTATTAGCTATGATGAGATCTACCGGGTGTCTCAGAAAAAAGTACCCCCTTTTGACTGGAAATAAGAACCAAGCAATAAGATATCATTGCTCCTCGACTTCACAGCTAAATGCATCAATGTTCAACTTACATGCACGTACCTTGCATTTAGAAATCGTCCACCAAACACCGGAGATACAGGCTCGCAAAGTCAAAATTTACAGTGCACCAAAACCAGAGGTTTTGAAAAAGGGCCTAGTCATGATTTGTATGGTGGACATTTTCCAAAGTACCTGTAGACTTTAAGTTTCCGTGTTTTGCTTTTGAAAAGAATAAAAAATGCATGGACATGGCGCTGATTAAAAAATTATAGTAAAAATGTGGTAAGAGTGATAAAATCGTGCCACATCTCCAAAATAAGCGTGCATGTGCTCCCTTTCCTCTTCTTTAATACAAAACAACACTTGGGATCGAATGCAATGCAAGGACCGTTTCC